>LPNX010416809.1:583913-674717 GCA_001517045.1 Pseudotsuga menziesii
GATTGATTCACTTGATAGAGAACATCTTTCTATTTAGGTGGTCCAATGGACGGGCAACAATGGGCATTCCACTAGGCACAAAAAACATCTCCACTAGGCCCATACAAAATAATTAGCTCTCTTTAGACCTTCTATTTAGATACCATTTCAATGAACAACCCATATCATGTCCCAATACAAGACATCCAGAAGTCTTTCATTGGTTTTAACTCTCTCTTTATTTTATAATAATGGGCACAAACAACCTTTATCTTATTTGCTATACCTTAGGAGGGATAAGCGGAAATAAATTCTCCTTCTTACTTTCTGAGATTTTAGAAATGATTAGTCTTCTGATGATGCTGTCCAGAAAGAGCGGATAGAGGGCACAAATGATTTTACTTGTCGTCAAGCTATAAAGGGTAAGTGGAAATGGCAGAAAGAAGGTTGTAATATGGGGGAGGAGGTGGAGTTGGAAGAAGGTGTACAATCCATCTAGCGGTTAAAAAAGGGAAGATAAAAATCCTCCTTAGTAATCTTTATGAAGTAAGACCTCAATCCTTTCTAGAGAAATCAATTAGGTTTCCAGTAGTTAATTAGACACATAGTCGGGCTCTTCAAAAAGTAGTTAATGAAATTTTAAATTCTTAGAAATGGAATTCTCTGTTAGGTAGGTTCTTATAGACGCTACGACCAATGTTCAAACTAGTTCTAACATGTATTCAATAACTTAGGGAAAGGAAGTTGTAGCGAAAGATAATTAAGATAGCTTGACCTGAAGGGATAGGAAGTTTTAGAATTGCTTTATTAATATAGATTTACCTTCTTTCCGTATTCAACCCGGTGGTAGGGAGCCTTCATTCAAGGATTAAACTACCTTCCTTTTTGGATTAAAAAAAACCTGGAATTAATCATATGACTTCTGCTAGAATGATGATTTTTTGGATTAGACACAATCTGGAATTAATCATTTGACTTCTACTAGAATGATGATTAGGTTTTATGCTTTATTTTATTGTTTAAAATGAAAGAAGAACAAATGATTTCTCAAATTTATTTATTTATGATGCAGTTCGATCGCAAGAGTAGTCAGAATTAGCTTCTTGACGGCCTCTCTCAATGAGGTTGTTGGGTGTGTCTGCAAGGAACAATAGTCCTATTTTTATGATGAGTGCGGGAAAGGCTTCCAGATCCAAAAGTATAATTTTAGAGGTTTTTTTGAGGAGTGGCATGAGCAATGGATTCGAAAATACGTCTAAAGTTTACGGTTCACTTGTTGAATAGATACATTTTTTCATTTGTATAGAACTATGTATATTAGTTGTAGATGGAACATGAAAATATGGAATGAAATGAAGTAAGCCAATAAAACATTTCAAATAAATCAAGAACACTATCCCTTGAAGGTGATGAAAACATGGGGCATGGAAACAACTCAAGTGATTACAACAGTTCGGGAAATGAATGATGATCAATAAATTTGAATGTTGTTACTAAAAGTTGTATTTTGGAATTTTTATTGTAAAAAACAAACATTATTTGTAGTGTGGACATATCACCCCAATTGGATGAAGATAAGAAATCAATAATTGTGACAATGTCAAAATGACATTTTCATTGTGGGAGACCATTATGTTGTCCCATAATTTTGATTCTTATTCATATATAATAAAATGGGTTTCTTCTTCTACTAGATTGTATAATGTCCCAGAATGTTACATTATTGATTAAATATATGCATGATTTATAGTGTGACTACGAATAAAGATGTAATCAACATGTTTATGGAAACACAATAGTAATTGATTCTCTAATGATTAATTACAATTTTGTAAAAAGAAAAAAAGAAAAATGATATTTACATATTAGTTGCATAGGAAACTTCACCACAAAACCATACACCATCTGTAAAATAAATAAAAACTATATTTACATATCCGGAGCATGAAAAACTTCACCACAAGAGTATACCCAATCTATTTATTTCAACTAAAAAGTGTCATTGATTCATTTCCATGAACTAATGCCTACTCAAATGTTAGCTACTGTTGTTTTTTCACATAATAAACATATCAATGCTCTTTAGTTATCATGCAAATCGTGCGCTTTTTAAAATATAAGCATCGATGTTGATCATTGTGATATTATACACCCCCGATGCTTAATGGTATATTATATGTGTTGCTTCTTATTGGTACAATATCTACACCGGTTACGTTTAAATACAAAATGTGCAACTATGCACTTAATACAACATTAGTGCTAGTGCTAGTTCATTTAAATATATACAGATGCACCTAATATGATTTGATCAAATATATGAGGCATCAGTGTGTCTAGGGAAATGAAATGGTGTTGTTACAATGTTAAATCATCAAGAAAATAGGGAGAAAATAGGAATGCAAAAATAACTGACGGAAAAGGCTTACAAATTTTCTCCATTAATCAATAGTACACAATGGTATATATATAGTACATAATGTAAAAGTGACCTCTAATGGTATGACCATTAGGGTAAGATAACGAACTTAAATTAAAGCTTTCAACATCCCCCTTAATCTTGAGTTCGTTCTTTCCTACTTGACAATCAACAATGTGTGTCAAGTGATTGAAAGAGTAAAACTCAAAAAGGTTAGCGACTAATGGCTGAAAATATCTGTGACACAAAATCTAGCAGAAGCAGTAAGACTTCTACTAAGTTGCATGGTTTCGAGTTAACCATAAAACTATCAAATATATCAAGAGGTGGTTTTGGGATGACCACTAACCAAGAGGTGGTTTTAGGATTACCATTAACCATATCAACTAGAAGCTCGAATGACTTTTGTTGATCACAAAAATTGTACCAAGAACCATGAAAAGATGGTTTAAAGATTACCAAACACTTTCAATGAAACAATAAGACTCTCATGTGTTTTACTCAATTGATGGTTCTCAAAACTTTAAACTTTCAATATGTCTTCAAAATTCAGGAACAAGGTTGCATACTTATTTCCCATTTGTTTTGTTCACAGGCTCCATTTGTTCACAAGCTCACAACACCACTTTAAAACTTGGAACCTGACATCAAAGTGTAGATATTTATTCCCCCTGTCAGGAACAAGGTGAGAAAATGCAAGTTCTTTGTTCAAAACCTTCTATTGTTTATGATTGTCTTTCATACCCCTATCAAGAACAATCTATCATCTGCATTAACTTCATGTCCGAACATAATAAGTTCAGAATGTTACTTGGTTCTTCATGGGTGTTGGGTTCAACCAAAAAAGGAACCCAAATGCAATCATTATCTCAATTCAAAATTAATGATACTCACAAAAAAAATTGCGAAAACACAGAATGCAAGGATAAAAATATGAACAGCACAGTTCAGAAAATACTATGTTGAATTGTTTTTATTTTAGTTCTGAATGCTGAAAGCTCTGTTTTAACTTGTCTGCAAATTAAAATATCAATGGCTGCAATATCATTCCAATGTTAAATCTAAGCTTCAATTCAATGAAGCGTCATACTTCCTCTGCAGAGTCACGAGTGGCTACACTCCTTCAGCAGCTCTCCACATGAAAGTGGTTGGATGTCTGCTACAATCATACATGATCAGTTTCTCTGATAACTTTGTGCTTTCTCTTGTTTGAATTAACAACACAACCAAGTGATATATCTCTTTCGCGGCTCAAAGATTTGTTTGCAAAAAAAATTGAAAATGCTTGATGTATGGCAGAACTTCTTGAAGTGCTATCAGGTCCTTCGTTCAAAAACGAAGCCAACAGTTAGAAATCTATTACACAACTATACGACGATTACACAACTCCAAAACGAAGCCAACAGTTTGAAATCTATCCAACTATATGATGATTTCAGGTCTGATAAATATGCTCAAACTCTTCACTCACAAATGTATTGAACTACTACTCCCTTGTTCCTGGCAATGCATTACATAGCAACAGGTCATATGGCCGCATTTCACTTAATAAAACCGCAATTAGTTTCTAGGTTCAAACATATATCTCTCAATACAGAAATATAAAGAAATTTATGCATTGAACATCTCATTGATTGGTTTGGAAATTAATAAAAACAAAGGAATAATGCACTCCTGTTGTATTTAGCGGCCTCTAACCTTTGACCTTAAATGACATACACCATAACATAGAATATACAGAACCTAATAGATAAGAAGAAAATGTATGGTGTTCAAGTCCATAATCTTCTTAATATATTCAACGCAATCTATAACATTTCTAAACTCACAACATTTTTCAACCGTACTCTTCACCTGATTTTCACAACTTATTGGCGTTCTTCTTCATGGATTGAAAAAAAAAGCTTTTATAAGTCAAGAGTTTTGTCTCTTATTCAACGATTTTAAGATGTAGTTTCTCACAGTTTTGAAGGCTTCATCGAATCTTTAAAAAACAAGAGAACACAAACCAAATGGAAATACGAACCATCAGAAAACTTGATCTTTCTTTATTCCATATGAACTGCTTATTTAATTCAACAACGACGATCATGGACATTCAACACTACTCCATATATTCACAACAAAACAAAATATTTATCTTTAACTCACATCACAGCCCTTTGAATCATTCATGCTCTGATACCACTGTTAAATCATCAAAAAAATAGGGAGCAAATAAGAATGTAAAAATAACTGATGGAAAAGGCTCACAAATTTTCTCCATTAATCGATAGTACACAATGATACATATATAGTACATAATGTATAACTGACCTCTAACGGTATGACTGTTAGGGTAAGATAATGAACTTAGATTAAAGCTTTC
Source organism: Pseudotsuga menziesii (assembly GCA_001517045.1). Taxonomy (NCBI): domain Eukaryota; kingdom Viridiplantae; phylum Streptophyta; class Pinopsida; order Pinales; family Pinaceae; genus Pseudotsuga; species Pseudotsuga menziesii. The sequence continues at coordinate 588,680 of LPNX010416809.1, forward strand.
AACAATATATACACCAGTATGAGTGAATTAAAACATGTCGACCAATGTGTTGGAATTAAATGTACACAAAAGTTTTGTTACTATAATGTATAAGCATGGATGTGTTTTTTTATAATATACTCATCGACTCTTAGATGTTGTATATGCATAGATGCATTTTAGTTAAATAATGTGCATTGATAAACATTCACTAAAATCTTTTGGAGCTCAGAATTTTTATTTATACTAAATATATGTTATAACTTGCTCAAAAACCTTTGTCAATATTGTAATACATAAAAACCTCCACTATATATTTATATACCGACACAAATTCATATTAAACATGGATCTTTGAAGCACCGAAAGGGATCGAATTTTAGAGGTGTAATTTATTATTACGTTGATAGACATATATATGTTAGAATTTTGGGGTGGACTACCATCTATGATTTTTCATCTACCGACAAGAATGAGACAAGTGTATTGTCCAGATTGATTCTATGGGTGTCATCCTAGATTAAATGAGAGTGAGACAAGAATGAGACAAATGTACTGTCCAGATTGATTCTATGGGTGTCGTCCTAGATTAAACGAGAATGAGACAAGTGTACTGTCCAGATAGATTCTACGAGTGTCGTCCAAAATTACTAATTATTATTTTCAAAAAAAAATAATTAATTTAATTAACATGTGATAAGTAGAGTTAGTGATAGTTTCAACTATTCGGTTATTAGATACAACTACTAGCTTAACTCCATCAATTATTAGATACAACTATTACTAACTTAACTCCAATGATTCTAGAACTATTAGCTTAACTTCAACTCTAACCAAAGTTATATTGGATAACTATTATCTTAACTATTATATGCAACTATTAGTTCAACTGCAATGATTCTACAACTATTAGCTTAACTTCAACTCTAATTACTTATGACTTAGTCCAAGTGAATTTGGCATCTAGGAGTCTAGCTAATGTGCAGTCATGTAAGATTACAACTCCTAATAAAATAGTTCAAACTCTTAATAAATTCCTCTGAACTCGTGTGATAACTGCACTTAGTGGCATGGTATTGTGCAACTCATGTGACACTCGAACTCCACCTACCAATTAGGAGTCTAGTTAATGTGCATAAGGCTTAGTCAAACTCCATTTGGAAGATAGAAATCAAGACAACTCAGAGCTCTTTTATTAACTACAATAGATTTATATTAGCTTAACTATTAGATTCAACTATTAGCTTAAATCCAATGATTCTACAACTATTGGCTTAACTTCAACTCTAATTACTTAGGGCTTAGTCCAACTGAATTGGCATCTAGGAGTCTAGCTAATGTATAGTCACATAAGAGTCGAACTCGTAATAAAATAGTTCGAACTCCTATTTGAACTCATGTGATAACTACACTTAGTGGCATGGTATTGTGCAACTTATGTCACGCTCGAACTCCACCTACCAATTGGGAGTCCAGTTAATGTGCACAAGGATTAGTCGAACTCCATTTGGAAGCTATAAACCACGATAACTTAGAGATCTTTTATTAACTACAATAGATTTATATTAACTTTTAAGTTAACTATTAATCGTTTGAAATCCTAATAAACAATTATAAAAAAATAAATAAAATAGCTCATGTGAAAACTGAACTTAATGGCATGGTAATGTGTAGTCCATGTGACACTTGAACTCCATCTAGCAGCTCAAATTCGAGCTAATTAGTCAAACTACATTTGACAGCTCGGAGTTGAAGTAACGTGCAGTTCGTGTGATAGTATAACTCCTAATAAAATCCTCTCAACTCCTAATAAAATCCTTTGAATTCATGTGATAACTGCACTTAGTGGAATGGTAATGTGCAACTCGTGTGACACTCGAACTCCACCTACAAATTGGGAGTCCAATTAATGTGCATAAGGCTTAGTCCAACGCCATTTGGAAGCTAGAAGTTAGGATAACTAGGAGCTCTTTTATTAACTACAATAGATTTATATTAACTTTTAAATTAACTATTAATAGTTTGAACTCCTTATAAACAGTTATAAAAAATAAAAAAAATAACTCATGTGATAATTGAACTTAATGGCATGGTAATGTGTAGTCCATGTGACAGTTGAACTCCATCTAGTCGCTCGAAGTCGAGTTAATTAGTCAAACAACATTTTACAGTTGGGATTTGAAGTAATTGTAGTTCGTGTGATAGTAGAATTCCTAATAAAATCCTCTGAACTCCTAATAAATTCCTCTTAACTCATGTGATAACTGAACTTAGTGGCATGGTAATGTTCAACTCATGTGACACTCAAACTCCACCTACCAATTGGGAGTCTAGTTAATGTGCATAAGGCTTAGTCCAACTCCACTTGGAAGCTAGAAGTTAGGATAACTAGAAGCTCTTTTATTAACTACAATAGATTTATATTAACTTTTAAATTAACTATTAAATACAACTAGCTTAGCTTAACTCCAATGATAACACAACTATGAGCTTAACAACCACAACTTAAGTGATTGTTATGTTAGATTAACTATTAGATACAAGTAATTGACACATTCTTTTGGAAAAAAAATTATAACCATTAGGTTAAGTCCAATGATGATACAACTTTAACTTGACTTCAAATCTAATCACAAATTTAAATTTAAATTAAATTAACTTTTAAATTAACTATTAGATACAATTATTAGCTTAAGTTTAACTTGGATAGCTATTATGTTAACTCCAATCATAACACAACTATTAAGTTAACTCCAATCATAATACAACTATTAGCTTAACTTCAACTCTAATCAAAGTTATATTGGATAACTATTAGCTTAACTATTATATGCAACTAGTAGCTTAACTCCAATGATTCTACAACTATTAGCTTAAATTCAATTCTAATTACTTACGGCTTAGTCCAAGTGCATTTGGCATTTAGGAGTCTAGCTAATGTGCAGTCATGTAAAAGTCAAACTCCTAATAAAATAGTTCGAACTCTTAATAAATTCCTCTGAACTCGTGTGATAACTGCACTTAGTGGCATGGTATTGTGCAACTCATTTGACACTCGAATTCCACCTACTAATTGGGAGTCTAGTTAATGTGCATAAGGATCAGTCAAACTCCATTTGGAAGCTAGAAATCAGGATAACTTAGAGCTCTTTTATTAACTACAATAGCTTTACATTAGCTTAACTATTAGATACAACTATTAGCTTAACTCTAATGATTCTACAACTATTGGCTTAAATTCAACTCTAATTACTTAGGGCTTAGTCCAAATGCATTTGGCATCTTGGAGTCTAGCTAATGTGCAGTCACGTAAGAGTCGAACTCCTAATAAAATGGTTTGAAATCCTATTTGAATTCATGAGATAACTGCAGTTAGTGGCATGGTATTGTGCAAATCATGTCATGCTCGAACTCCACCTACCAATTGGGAGTCCAGTTAATGTGCATAAGGCTTAGTCAAACTCCATTTGGAAGTTAGTAGTCATGATAACTCAAAGCTCTTTTATTAACTACAATATATTTATATTAACTATTAATCGTTTGAACTCCTAATAAACAATTATAAAAAAAAATAGCTCATGTGAAAACTGAACTTAATGGCATGGTAATGTGTAGTCCACGTGACAGTTGACCTCCATCTAGAAGCTCAAAGTCGATCTAATTAGTCAAACTACATTTTACAGCTCGGATTTGAAGTAACGTGTAGCTCGTGTGATAGTATAACTCCTAATAAAATCCTCTCAACTCCTAATAAAATCCCTTGAATTCATGTGATAAATGCACTTAGTGGAATGATAATGTGCAACTCATGTGACACTGAAACTCCACCTCCGAATTAGGAGTCCAGTTAATGTGCATAAGGCTTAGTCCAACTCCATTTGGAAGCTAGAAGTTATGATAACTAGGAGCTCTTTTATTAACTACAATAGATTTATTTTAACTTTAAAATTAACTATTAATAGTTCAAACTCCTTATAAACAAATATAAAAAATAAAAATAAAAAACTCATGTGATAATTGAACTTAATGGCATAGTAATGTGTAGTCCATGTGACAGTTGAACTCCATCTAGCAGTTGGAAGTTGAGTTAATTAGTCAAACAACATTTTACACTTGGGAGTTGAAGGAAGGCATAGTTCCTGTGATAGTAGAATTCCTAATAAAATCCTTTGAACTCCTAATAAATTCCTCTTAACTCATGTGATAAGAGCACTTAGTGGCATGGTAATGTTCAACTCATGTGACACTAGAACTCCACCTACCAATTGGGAGTCCAGTTAATGTGCATAAGGCTTAGTCCAAATCCATTTGGAATCTCTTTTATTAACTACAATAGATTTATATCAACTTTTAAATTAACTATTAAAGACAACTATTAGCTAAACTCCAATGATGATACAACTATGCGCTTAACAACCACAACTTAAGTGATTGTTATGTTAGATTAACTATTAGATACAAGTAATTGACACATTTTTTAGGAAAAAAAATTATAACTATTAGGTTAAGTCCAATGATGATACAACTTTAACTTAACTTCAACTCCAATCACAAATTTTAATTTAAATTAACTTAACTTTTAAATTAACTATTAGATACAATTATTAGCTTAAATCCAATGATTCTACAACTATTAGCTTAACTTTAACTTGGATAGCTATTAAGTTAACTCCAATCATAATACAACTATTAAATTAACTCCACTTGTGATATTCATGTTGACATATTCCAAACATATTAATCTTATTAATATGGTTGTTGCTAGTTTTACTTAAAGTGATTTAAACATGAGAAAAATAAGCATGGCAAATCCAATTTCTAGAGGTGTAATTTATCATTTTTACCTTAAGGATTTTACACATTGAGAAAAAAATTACACATGGAGAAATTAGATCCCTTTAGGTGCTTTTATTTTATAGGTAGACATGAATTATTATTATTATTCTCATTTGTTTTTAACTTTTTATTTTATGAGTTGATATGAATTTATTACTTTTTATTTTTTGTAATGTAAATAATTATTTTCATTAGGTTTTTATCTTTTATTTTATGAGCCAACATGAATTGTTTTATTACTTTTTATTTTTGGTAACTTTACTTTACCTTTGGTAATAAGATCTTCCCCATAATAAAGTGTCCAGCACCTAACTTCTCTCAATACAATAAAATAGATATGTAAAAAATGTTAAAATAAGTAACAATTAAATTTCCCTCCTCCTTGAATTAAATCCATTTCATTATTAAAAAACAATGCTAATGTCTATACAATATCATAGAAAATCATCAAAATCGGCCCATAGTGAAGGTCCATCTAACCAAAATGTAACAACATCAATCACTACATATTTCATTATATCATATTTTTGAGTTTGCAGTTCCGGTGCGGAATTAAAGCAAGATTTCAAAATTCCGTGAGCAAAGAAAATAACAGTAGATTAGCCGCAACTTTCATGCTGCAAAATTCATATATATATATACACAATCATTCTGAGAGACTTGTATCAAACGGAAATCTTTTAAAGCAATTCGATATCTGAAAATTCATAAAATTAGTGCATACAACGTGGAGCATAATTTATATCCATGCAGGGTTTCACAGGCCGGATTCTGCAACTCTGGGCTCTTGCCTTTGTATTTGCTCTTTTGTTTGCCGGGACTTCTTCTGCCAATGTTATTCTCATTGGAAATACCTTCACTTTCTCATTCGATGACATCGCGGTAGCTTTCAGTAAGTCCAGTACATCTTTTCGTTTTTGGCAACACAAAGAATGAGAAATTAATATTGTATCTTTTAGCTTGCAGTTTCTCTGCTATACCTACCATACATACAATTCATACTAGTACCAATTGTAAACTCTGTTCAGATCTAATCTATTAAGTAAAGATAAGTATACAGATAATGATACAAGTCTATGTGTTACGAGAACACAAAACCGAGCCAATAGAGGTGGTCCAAGAGTACAAAAAATGATCCTCTTCATAAAGGGGAAAACAGATCTTAACAATCCAAAAATTACTGAACAGAGTGAGTAAAAATCAGACTAACTTAGGCTAGACAGGTGTCATAGACTGGAAAGCAAAAAAACTTGAAAACTGTGGATTTGAGACATCTGGAAAATTGAAACACTTGGCATCAAAGTGGCTCATACGAAACCTCGGTGATTGGGAAGCTGTATTATGTTCCCCATTGAAGTTCTTGCTTCTTGCCATTATCTCGCTTCTGTTTTGGTTTCTTGCAGTTTCCTATGGAGTCGATGTTCGTGGAGTTGCCTGAATCCAGTGCTGGTTGTTTGACAGGCCGAGGTGACGTCTTCTTGACGGTTTCCCTTTCTTCCTCACAAATTGACGCTGTGGAGCAGTGAGGGTGCTCTGACCTGGGGGCGGCGGGGGAGGAGTGGGGAGAAGTGGAGGAGGCAGAGGAGGCGCAGGCAGTGAGGGAGAGGGAGGTTGAGCAGGGTCGGGGATGTCGTTTGCGACTTGAAGAATGAGTTTGGTGAGTAGATTTTTGAAAACCCAGTAATTTTCCTTGCGGGAAGTGGTGCGGGTGGCTGCAGTAATGGAGCCCGAGATTTCATTTTCCCAATCATCGAATAGGGATCTCAGAGCTATCGAAATCTCGGTTTCAAATCCCCTGTTGCTGGCATTTTGGTGAAAGGGTGGTTTTGCAGGGTTACCAACCCTTCCACGTCCTCTCTCGTGTCTGGGGGGTCCTCTCCTACCTCTGGGAGGTTCTCTTCGCCTCGGTGACAAGAGATTTTTGGAGTGCGAGTTACTGTAGTAGGCACTAGGGGAGTAGAGCGTCATGCAGACAAGCACAGCCTTGGGTGAATAGAGCCTAAATAGACAGAGCTTGAACTGAGCTCGGTTAGTGAAGTGTTTGAACTGATGGACAAAAAATAGGGAAGAAGCCATATTGCACCTATCCCGATGGTCATAAATGTGAGCCTTAACATCTCTGTACCTAGCCTACTCGGCCTTAATTACCGAGGGGACTAGCACTGTCAACGTTTCTGTTGGTACTGGCGTCATCGACAGAGGTGGCTAGAGTCCAATTACCGACGAAGAGATCTCCGTTCTCATCATGAACCGGAAGGGTGTCGGGCACATGAGGGTGATGATGTGCATGATGTCAGCCGTCATCCGCCTGGCCATCCATGCCATCATGAGCCACATCCATATCCACGTCCCTGTCCACTTACACATCCATTTCCACTTCCATGACCTCGTACACGCCATCCTGATCCATGTCCATGTCCACTTCCATGACCACGTCATCCCTAGCCATTCTATCCTTCATATCGTGTCTCCTATCACCCGCATCTAGGGGGTGGTATTTGGCAGCTATTTGTAAACAGTCCTCCTTAAAGTTGTTGTCTGGTATTTCCCCCAGTGTGAAGGTATACAGGAAGGAGTGAGAGAGGATGCCTTTATTTTCTAGTTTGTCTGCTAGGGATTTTGCTTCACGCCTGACATGTTGAAAGGTGATTGCCATAGGTTTGGAGAGGAGATTCGCGAGTTGCTGCGGTTCATATTCTAACCTTCAAGAAAATGATACTTTACTGTTGCTTGAGCCATTTTGAAGTTTGGTGGCCATGCTCAGAATAAGATCAAAATCTCCTTCCACAATGAGGGGGAGGAATCCCTGATTCCTTGCAGTAATGATACCTTGCAACAGTCCCATTAGTTCTGCCGCATTATTGCTTTCCAACCCTGATTTTCCATAGTAGATATTCAGTAGTTGTCCCTTGTCATTTCTGAAAGCCCCTCCAAATCCTGCTTTCCTGGGGTTCCCCTTCAAGGCGCCATCAAAGTCGAGTTTGATAGAGCCTTGAGGCGGGGGAGACCAAGATTCTAGAGAACAGGGCCTAAGCCGAGGAGGCCTCAAGAGATCGTTTTGCGTAGTGGAGAGAATGAGCCATTTGTAGAGGATGTCTTTTTCTTAAGGATTGGCTTTAAGATATTCATCTGACCAGTTGGTCAACATCGTGGTTTCTTTGAGATTTAGTCTTATGTGATTCCAGATGGTGTCAATAGGGTTTGTTTTTCCTTCAAATATTTTGTTGTTGTGTTCCTTCCATATGTTCCAAATGAGAATCCCATGGATGAGTTGCTAAAGTTTGTTGAGGATGGGATTCTCATAAGGGTGATCATGCCAGTTCTTGATGGTGTTAGCAATATTGCCTTGTCGACGATCAGTTCTTCTGCATAAAGCAACAGGTTTGATCCAATTCTGGTTGGCTATGGTGCATTGGTCCAAGAGATGCTCCATGGTTTCCTCCTGTTCTTTACATAGTGGACACTGAGAAGGTCTTGTGAAGCCCCTTTTGACCAGGTTATCCCAAGTGAGTATTATTCTATGAAGAACCTACCAAAGGAAGATGAGGACTTTGGGCCAGGTTTTGAGTTTCCAGATCTTTATCCATGAGAGGTCTTGCTGGTCCGGCATGCTTATTCTGATGTGATAAGCTTCTTTGATGCTGAACATACCTAGGGTTTTATGACCCCAACAAAGGATATCTGGGCCATGTCTGATGTGAATGGAACATTGTTGAATGCTATTCCATAGATTTTCTGAGAATGCCTGTTGTTGTCCCTGGTGCCATTGATCATGGGAAATCCAATCCCTAAGTTCCTGGTGAGTATGAGCCCTCCAGAAGAAATGAACTTTTTCGTGCTGAGGGATCATGAAGCATTCATGAAATCTGTGCAGATTAAAAGAGTCTTCCGAAGAGGGGAGTTCATTCCAAGAGTCGGTCCAAAAGTTGGCAGTGGATCCATCATGTATTTCCCAAAAATTGTGATTCTGGATTATCGGTCTCTACGAGTTGGCTGCATTCCAGATGAGGGAACCGTTGATGTATTGCGAGTAGCGAATTAGTTGGAAATGAGGCCAATCAGCTGTGTACTTTCTGTTCCATAGCTGATCCCATAAGCTATTTCTTTTGGTAACCTAGTTCCACCAAATTTTGGCACTGAGGATCTCATTGTTGATGGCTGGATCTATTAGTCCCAGGCCTCCCTCTGCTTTGTTCTTGCAAACAGTATCCCATTTTATCAGGGCCCAATGATGCTTCTGACTGTTTCCTTTCCAGAGGAAGGATCTCTGGAGAGAGCGAGTGGCCTTGAGTACCCATTTGCGGGAAGCCAAAATCGAGAAGAGGTAAAGAGGCATGGCTTGAAGAACGAATTTAATGAGAACCATCCGACTAGCCAGGTTGAGGGAGCGGAGGTTCTAGAGTGAGAGGCGAGTTTCCAGCTTGGCTAGCAGGTCCTTCCAAGAAGAATGTTTGAGGGCAGAATCAGTTAGAGGGGCTCCAAGGTATTTGGAAGGGATTTTGGAATTCTTGAAACCCAGGATACGGGTGACATTCCTTTGAGTGGCTAGAGGTGTGTTAAAGAAGAAAATCTCAGATTTCTGAAGATTAATGGTCATTCCAGAATTAGCTTTGGAAAAGGTGGTGAGGATGCAATTAAGAGAGCGGGCTTCCTGAACAGAGGGATGCCCCATGAGGAGGTTTTCATCTACAAACTACTAATGGGTGAGGGGAGTATGACCATGAAGAGATAGACCTTTCAAGGATCCTGTGGCATTCATGTTCCTGAGCATGTGTCCTAAGCCTTCTGACATTACAATGAATAGGAAAGGAGAAAGTGGATCACCTTGTCTAATTCCTCGAGAGAGGTTGAAGGGATTTGAAGGAACTCCATTTATTAGAACCGAGAGGAGGGGCATGGTTATAAGACTAAGAATCCACCTTATCCAAGAATGATGGAAACCAAAATCCTCCAGGATTTCGCCAATGAAGTTCCGGTTTAATTTGTTAAAGGATTTGGAGAGATCACGTTTGAGCATCATACCAAGATTTTTAGTAATCTTGAGGGAGTGAATGACTTCGTGTGCCAGAATGATTCCATCTAGGATTTGACGTCCTTCGACATAACCAGTTTGTTCCAGAGAGATAAAGGAGGAAAGGAGTGGTTTGAGGTGATTGTCTATGACTTTGGTAACAATTTTGTAGAGGAAATTTCAGAGAGAAATAGGCTTGAACTTGTAAGGGATGGAGACATTGGCTTCCTTGGGGATGAGAATGAGAAAGGTAGTGTTAAGGGTTGGGAGTATCTTTTGATTATGCCTTGAATCTTATACCAGCTCCCAGATCTCATGTTTTAGCATATCCCAGCAGGCATGGAAGAAATTGACGGTGAATCCATCCGGTCCAGGGGCTTTGTCTTCCTTCATCTGATTGATAGCTATTTCAACTTCTTGTAGAGTAATAACTCTCATCAACATAAAGTTTTGATCTTCTATTACAAGGGTAGGGATATGAGAGATTACCTGCTGTTACACTTCCTCTCGATCCATTATTTCTTCTGACAAGAGATTATAGTAGGATACCAACACCTCCTCCATTTCCTGATGCGTTTCAAGTAGGTCTCCTGCCTCATTCTTGAGTTGAGAGATCCTGTTGTGCATTCGATGTTGGAGAGTGGAATGGTGGAAGAAGGTTGTATTGCATTCCCCCTCTTTGAGCCATTTAATTTTGGCTTTTTGCATCCATAGGGTTTCTTCCCGTTTGACGCGCACTTCAATCTTGGAAAGTAGCAGGATTTCCTGCTGATTATCCTTCTCAGTTCTACCCTCCGAAATAATATGTTGCTAGAGCCGCGCCAGTTCCTGTTCCAGAAAGGCTTTGCAAGAGAAAATGTTTCCAAAGGTGTGTTTGTTCCATTATTTTAGATGAGCTTTGAGGAGTTTGAGCTTGGATTGCATTCTATACATACAGGTTGAACCTGTTACTTGAGTGTTCATCCACCAGGTGCGTACCATTTCGTTGAAGTCCGGGTGAGAAAGCCAAAAAATTTCAAATCGGAAGGGTTTTCTTTTGGCTGTGTCACCAACTTGCCATTGAAGGCTGATGGGCCAATGATCAGAACCGATAGCGGGGATAATGGAAGTAGACAGTTCCTCGTTTCTCATCATGAGGGTTTCGGAGATGAGGAAACGATCCAACTTACTAGAAATTTGAGCCGCTCCCCCTCGTCGATTGTTCCAGGTATGAATGCCATTGCTGGTCTACAGATCAATTAAACCATTGTTGTCGATGAATTCCTTGAAACTTTTGTCCTCTGGTGAGAGAATCCGCCGACCCCCCCCTTCTGTCCTGAAGGGAGGTGATGAGGTTAAAGTCCCCTCCCACAATATCAATGTTTGTTGGCTGGTGATTTACTAGCCAATGGAGAAAATCAAGAAAAGGCGGTTTTTTAAGTAGGGAGTTGAGGTCCATACACATTTGTGATTCTTCCATGTACAACAGTGCCTAAAATGTGGAAGTTGGATGTGATGGAGCATCTAGTGGCTAAAAAGTTATGCATATCGAACTCCAAAGGATTCCATACAATAGTGAGGTCTCTGGACGCTTCGATGGAGTCAACGGAGATGCTCTGACTACCTTTCCAGAGCCTAGGGAAGATGGAGTTCAGAGAAGTGGAGTTGGATTTGGTTTCTTGCAGCATGAGGATAGAGGGTTTGTTTTCTTGAATCTTTTTCTTAAGCATTATGTGCTTGTTAGGGCTGTTAATGCCTCTTATGTTCTAGGAGATGAATTTCATTGGGTAACTGATGGGTTCGAGGGGAAGAATTTCGTAAGCTGGGAGTATTGCCCTGAATCTAGTAGGTTGGAGCTCAGCATTGCTAGTCTTTGAATGTAATATTTTCTACCTTTTGTTTTTCTTCCTTGATGCTTTTTTTTTAATCTTTGAGTTGACTGATCGCGACCCCAAGTTTTGATCTGGTACTGGGCGATTGCAGGATGTCAGTGAGTAATTGGATCTATTTTGGGGTGATCCAATGCATGGCATTGTTTTTTCATGCTTATTCGAGACTCACGAGACCTAGGCCTTTCAGATCTATTTCTCCCCTTACCTCCTCCATTCGGGCTTCCATGTCAATAGTGGGGAGGGGGATTTCTTGTATCTGAACCTCGGTTTACGTCCTTATCTGCTCTGCATGTGCATCTATCTTATGGTTATGACTGGATTCTTCCTTTTTCTTGCCCTTGTTCTTCTCTTGTTGCGAACGTTTGAGTGTAAGGGGAGCCTCCTCTGCATCTTTACCTGTATCCATTGGTTGGGTGCCTAGAAACCTGAAGTTGTTGCATATTGGGGGGATAATGGATTTGCTGATGGTGGGGTTTTTCCTACTTTGTTTCCTTCTATTAGATATTTTCTGGAAACCCTCTTCGTCCACGGGTGAGGTTTGCTTGTTTTCTATGAGGATCTTGTTTTGGGGGTGTTATCTCTAAGGTTGTTTCACCTGCCTGTTTATTTTTAAATTTTTTATTATGATTTGTTTTTATTGTTTTAATTTTGCTTTGTTTTATACCTTATGATTGATTGATCGCCATTAGGGTTTCTTTTATTACCTGGAATCATCAAAATTTTCATTCATTAGCCATGAGCCTATGAATGTGCAAGAGATTGTATGTTATATGGTGAATTGTTATAGCTTGCAACATTTATCCAAACTGGCAGCATATCATGAATTGGCAGCATTTTACTTACTGATAGCAGAATGTCAAAATGGCATTTCATTGAAAATGTTTATTGTTTATTAATATCATGGAATGCAAAGGGATAATAAACTTTGGTCATATTCATAAATTTGGCATTCGATATGGATATGTTTTAAATCCATCCCTGTCCATGAAATGATGAGTTGTATGGTGTAATTTATGAAAGGGTATGCCTGTTGTCATTTTGAAATTTGAACAACACATGTAATAAGTGCTAGTATTGGCCATGGTAGAATTGAATTAACTCATTCTTTTCCCGAAAATCTATCTCATTACATTGCTTGTTAACTGGAGAGGGACGTGCAGATCCCTGTTTGTATATTGTACAGTTTCGTTGATCGCAAGCAGCAGCATTCGGGTTTCAAGAAGCTAGGGTTTGTTTTCAAACTCTATGGTTTTTTGTTTCAGGGTTTGGATTATAGTGTATATACTTCCCTGCATTTCAGAGCACACAGCTACAGCACAGATTTTCCTGTTCGGGGCAGTATAGGGTGAAGGCCTCTTTGATTTGCATTACTAACAGAGGCTTAAGGAGGCTCAGGGGTAAGACCTACGAGCCTTTTTGGTTCTATTTTTACTGTCATCTTCATTCAGTCAAGCCTGTAAATCAATCAAATTAGAACCAGCACAGGCATAGGTGCATTATTGACAGGCCAGAGCTAGCCTGGAGTGAAGACCGTCCACAGAGGTAATTGCAACAAGGTTTAGTGGATGTGTTGTTTTGTATGAGATTTAAAGCCCAGTCGGTCTATACAACAAAATTGAAATTTTGTTTAGGGTTGTCAATGTCAAAGGCACTAGTCGAGGATGAGCCAGAGGTTATAGTAAAGAGAAAGCCTGGAGGGTTCATTTGCAGGCTAGAACCAAACAACACAGAATGGATAAAGCAATTTCCCAGGTCTGCCAAGCTAATGCAAAAGTATGGATGGTTTAATTTTTGTGAAAAACTGCAAGGTTACCATTCACAAATGACCATGTCTTTTATTGAAAATTACAAAGATGAAAGGGTTTAGTTGCAAAGCCTAATGGTTAGGGTCAATGAGGACTCTGTTTCTGAGGCCATAGGCGTTCCTGCACAGGGTGAAAAATGGTTTAAACAGCAAGATTTTAAAGGAGACTTCAGTGAATTCTTGATCCCAGGATGTGAAAAGCTTGATTGGAAAAATGGGGCGCATGTTAGTAAAATGAAACCAGGTTGGAAGATCCCTCTAGAGATGATACAAAATTACATCACCTGTGATGGCAGATATGATAGAATACTAAAATTCCATCTAAAATTGTTAATGCATATTAATGGAAATACACAGGTAAATCTCCCGTTTTACTTACCAAAAAGTCTCCAAAAAATGATAGCCAGGGTTCAAAGTCATCCTCAGCATACAGCTCGCTCTGTTTATCACCAAGGTTTGATCAAATTATTGATTTTAACTCAGTTACAGAGGGAGAAAAGAAGATGGGAATCCCTGCTAGCAAAGCTAGGGTTTAGGGACAACCCTAAGGAGAAAGGCAAAAGAATGTTGGATGATGCTAACCAGCAAGCAACAAGTCCTAAAAAGACAGTTCAAGAGGTTGAGAATGAAGAAAAGAATGCTGCTGATAAACCCATCCAAGAAAGCTTGTGCCCTGAAATAGCCTGCACAAATGAAAACCCAGAGAAACTCAGTAATATGCTAAAAAGCATAGCTTCAAAAAATAAGATTTGTAAACAGTTATGCAAAGTAGAGAACCAAGAACCAGATTGAGGAAAGAACAACACATGAATATGACATGGATGTTGTAGTAATAGAAGATGAAGGTAGCGAGGGAACAATACATACAGCAAGGGACCAGTACTGTGAAGATATGGAAAAATTTATTGATATGCAAGGTGTAGCAGGCTCCATACCAGCAGTTTTTTGCACAGACAAGCAAGACAATCTTGATGATGGTTCAGTATCAAAAAGTTTACATGAAGAAGGAAGCCACATAAGAGAAGAGGATTTGGAAATCTCCCCAGAACTAAGCCAATGTAAGAGGTCTCTACAAACCTATAAAGAACAAACAAGGTATCTGCAAGAAATAAATGAGAAATTGATGGTGGCTAACAAAAGACTCCGTGAGGACATGGAGGACAGAGAAACAGAATACCAAAAGCTGATGGTAATTTCCAAGGATATTCTCAGGGAGAAGCGAGCCATTAAGAGACAGCTGGAACAAGTCAAATCCCAGAACAAGGAAGATAATAAAGATGTTGAATTCGCTAGACTTTAGAAGCATTCACAGGTTCTTAGTGACCTAGCTACACTAGTAGAGGCTTCTAAAAGCCTTTAGGAGTTAAATTGTTATTTGATTTTGAACTTATGTTGTTTATTTTGACACATGTATTACACTATTTTGAATGAACATGATGATGATTTGCCTATGTGTTTTATGAATTGTTTTTCTGATAATTTTATTATGCATATGGTCCATTAAACCCCATTGCACTAATTCTTATTTTGAAAGACAATTATCCTTATATTTTCTAGAAACAGAGGCAATTTCACTTCTTAACTTTATGATCATAGTAACCTTGATATTGAACTTTGTGTTTGGATTATGTTATGCAGCTCATGTTTGATTCTCTTGTAGCTCTGATTGACCTACCAATCTATTTCTTTAATAATGTTTTGATTTTCTTATAGATCTTATATTATACCAACATATATCATTTATGATTGTGTGATCTGTACAAACAGCCTTGATTTCATACTAGCTTAGCTCTTCAATGATTGTTTGATTTTAGTCACAGCTTTTAGGTTATACCAGCCTGTTTCATTGATAGTGGTGTAACTTTTCCAATAGCTTTGATTGTATATCAGTTTGGTTCTCAATTTGATTTCATTGATTTGTACATTGTAGACAAAGATTTCCTTAATCTTGAACCCCTGTAGTCTAGGTTCAACTTTAGGGATAACAGGGTGCAGTCTCTATAGAGGTGCTCGTGCTCATGAAATTTACAACATCGAAAGAGTATGTGCTCATAGTCTAGTGTTTGGATCCATTCAGTTCCCTCGTGAGCTAGCATGATGGAATCCACTAAAGATTTAGCTATATGCATATAGACACAGATGCGGGCGTAAGAGGAATACCTTTGTTGCTTGGTTTGATCCACGATTTTGACAAATTCTCCGAGGGCATTGCCTATTTCTCTTAGGGTTTCCTCATCCCAGTATTCTTGCAGTAGCGAGTACAACCTGACCTAGACAGGTGCCCACGCGAAGTTCTCCGTGTCTGGGTTGAAGCATTCTATCCAGTTCCTGAGGAAGAGTCCCGCAGAGTTGAAAAAGTACAACCCCCCTTCTAAAACCCGATCTATGTCTTCAAGAAGCATAAAGATGATGGTGAAAAAACCTTTTGAACCTAGTTGGACATCGAAATGAGATTTGGGTCTCCATTTTGCAGTGATCCAGTGGAGTAGAGATTTTTCTGTGGGCCAGATCCCCATGATTTTACCTATAAAGGCATACGTTTTCATGTACTCAATGTAGGCGTTGATTTTGGAAGGTGGGAGATTGATGTGGGGTTGATCTACTAATTTGGCCAGGCAGGTGTTGGTCTTGGGAAATTTTTTTAGTAGATTGGATTGATCGATCTTGTTGTCCAGCGAGGGTTTAGTGATCATGGGCAATTTGACGCCAGGCGCATCATCCTACTATTGCATGTAGCTATCGTTTATGGAGGGGTGTAGGGAGGGACCAGTTTTCCCTCCTGCGATTGTAGCCATAATTGCACACTCAGATCCAAGGCCTTGACCAGAGCTATTAGATCGGCGATGGTAGGGTTTGATGTAGGAAAGCGTTAGGTGTTTTGCATCAAAGGTTGCAGAGCCCAATCCTGGAACATTTAGTAATTTTATTGATAGGATTTGTTTGACACAATTAATGCTTATGTGGCACATGCAATTTCGTGCATATGAATTAGTGGACGGGAACTCTGAAGGAAACACAATACACGCAGTGTTTATTTCAAGGGCGACAGGGGAATGGCTCCAGACTTACATTAATAAATATGAAAATCTTGAATGTCAGATCACCCCTTCCCCTGTAGAAAGAAGTAGAAGTAGTAAATCATTGTACTAGAAAATCATGTTGTTGTTCTTTAAAATTGGTTTTCTCATGCTTGTCATGTATATTGTTCTAAGCCGCAACACCATGAGTTGGGAAGAGCTGAAGGAATTCCCAAGTCTCATATTCACATCACCTGCTGATGAGAAGGGAACCTCGGTGATTTGCATTGTATGTAGGGAGGATTATACAAGAGGGAATAAATTACACCTTTTGGCATGTCATCATAGTAAGTTTTCTATAATTATATCTAATATGAAATGGTTCTTTATATAGTTGATTTATATATATAAATGGTTTCTAATTTTCTAAAACCCATGATGGTTTTTATTTTGGCAGGATTCCATGCAGTGTGCATAGACTCTTGGCTCATGAAGTGCAAAAATTTATCTCCTGTGTGCAAATGTGATGTGAAGAGTAGTGTTAAAGAGACCCCAGCATCAGAGGAAACACCACTTCTTCCATCTTCTTAATCTTCCATCAATATTTCATCATCATCATCAGGGGCTGCTAATTCTACTCTTTCATCTAGTCCATCAGGATCTTAGGTTGTGCATATACCTTCTTCCACTGAATCCACCCATTCAATATCTAGTATCTAGTCTAGCAGGATTTTGGGCTATGCATATACCTTCTTTCACTTCTCTACCTTCTCATTTTGTACCCTCATCATATTTGTCACAATCATTTGGTTCGCCTCGGAAGGAATTTTTTTCACATTAATCCATCTAACAGTGACTCCTGCTTCTAATTACAAAATTATTGCATATTCCATCTAACACCGACTCTTGCTTCTTCCAATTACTTGTTGTAACAGTACTGCATGATTCATAATGTTCTACTCATTTTGTGAGTGGCATTCAAGTAGATTCAGTATAGCATCCTTATATGCTCATAGCTTCATTGTTTTTTAGAAGCCATTGAACGATTGGTGCCTCAAAACATTGAATTATATATGCCAATCATGGATGTTATTTGAATTATACTTGTTTCCATGTGAGATTGAAAATATTTTGAATTATATGTGTCAATCATGGACATTATTTGAATTATACTTGTTGCCATGTGAAAGATTGAAAAGTTGTCCAGTTTCATAAAGCACTAAAAAATTAATTTGTTGAGGCATTTATTATGGTTATTCTAGTAGAACATTCAACTGTAGGGTGAACAGTCTATGGTATAAATCAAGGGTGATATATATATATGTGTGTGTGTGTGTGTAATTGTTTTAAAATAAATATATGATTTTATTAAATATTTATTATCATGATAAATTTAAACCATTTGAAATAATCCTCTAAATTTTTATGATTACATATGATATTTTAATTTTGTATCTATAAATTTGAGATTGAATATTAATTTAAAAAATTTGAGAAATGATAAATTTTATTAGTTGTAAAAATTATTATTAAAATTAGATTGGGAAATTATATTGAAGAGTCTAAAAGTTGTTGAATTCTAGCACATAGAGTATGAACTAAGAAAATTGAAAGATGTTCAAGTCATAAATATGAATGGGAATTAATTTTTTGAAGAATCATAATTTTTTTTCTCTCTCAGAGGTTGCATTAATTTGGCATTGTCTATGGTAGTATTGGGAGCACCTTGCTGAACCTCAATAACTTCAATTAAAATAGAGTTTAAAATACAAAGAAGCAAGTATAGTAATGATCAGTTTTAGGTAAGATAATTGAAAAAGAAAAATCCAACACAATAACCAACATCATAGCCAAGAAACTTGTGATGTGCCCGTGTCCACAAGATATGAACTTGTAGTTTTGTAACCTGCACAGTCGCCCCACTTATGAGAATTTATTGCAATGGAGAAGGGTGAGTGCACAAAGTTGAGGGACCTTTTAGATGCAATGGTGGAGTGACGTCAATCACTCTTAATCCAAAAAAAGAAATCATTCCAAGTAATCATGAACCTGCCAAGCCTAGTCCCAAGGCTGCCAACAGGCATGCCAATTAGAATAGTAGACCAAATCGTGCCTCCATTTTATTTAAGCAAATTGTGCCTTTGTTTTAGTGAATAAAATCCCACCCTCGTTTTGGAAAACCTGTTTTTTTTAAATAGGCCAAGCCCATCTTTTTTCACATTGCAGGGCTATTGGATCTCACAATCCTTTGTGGATCCATTATAATCCTCACAACTTCCATTGGGGATCTCCCCTAAACCGTCAGATATTCATCCAAGAGCTCAATTCCCACCGTCTGTTTTCTGCAAAAACTGGTTAAGACAAAAGAGCTGTGCGTTACGCCGATTGATCATGGAGTCAATCAATCCAGCCTGCAATCTCTAGGATTGATTATCCTAACACCCCTATGCGTGCATTTACAAACTATTCCAGCCATTTAAGCACCAATTTCATGCATAAACCAACGATTTTACAAAAATACATAAATATTCAGAAAACCGTCGAACTTGGTTTATCACGAATACACAGCTCAAAATAGTAAAGGCATCTAGGATAAGAACACTACAAACAAAAACTAATCCTTCTATTAAGAAAACAAGCTCACATAGTTCGGATCTCTTCTTCAGTTTTCCCAAAATATTTACAAGCGGAACCAGACGCAGGTCTGTCCATTTCTCTACAAATTTGGAATCCTAATATTGAAGAGAAGAACCCTTATCCCTTCCCTAAGCCGCCTATTTAACCTAAATTGTAGCCTCATACAACTTGAGTGGTCTTGCAATTGAAAAACAAACTAAAACAAAGCGTAATGGAAATAGCCCTATCTCAACAAAGAAATGATGGTGTGATCTCCACGCAGGGAGTCATGATCTTCCATTATGCCTATCGGCACTCACAAACTCTGACTCATCAAAACAACCCAAAAATAAAATCTTCCACAGCATGTGACCAACTCATCACATTGCTGGCAGACCACGATGCTCCTTCATCACTTGCACTTTGGTAGAGTATGTTACTAGGAAAGCTTGATCTTTGGAGGCTTTGATGACTCCCATCTGGATCAACTTCTCTTGCTCCTTGATTAAGGAATCGGAAAAGGAATCGAGTGAGGGAATTTTCCAATCAGGGAAGGGATCCCTTTTGGAATGGAAGACTGAGACAAATACAGAATACTCATAACCGATTTTGTTGAGAATGGCTAGCACATTTTTCTCATCCTTTCTTTCTATTCTGTATTGTCTGCATTGAAGTGCAAGAGACTTGAATGTAGTAAATACTTGTTGTATAGTTTCGAATTTGCCAGGATGTAAGGCTACCAACGCATTCTCCAGAATGTGTTCCTGCAGCTCATCTTGTTTCCAAACAATTCTTCAAGCTTCTCCCAGGCTTCTCTAAGATTTCTGAAATCTTTAAGGTGGAAGAGGAGATATCTGGATATATGAGTGCATAGATAATAGAAAGCTTCATCTAAGTGGTTTAGAAACTTATTTCTCTTAGCTGGCTGATGGGGCTCAACCCCCCTTGCAAGTATTATCCTGTAGTAGCCTAGCTTGTGCAAGGCCAACTGGATATATTCCCTCCAGTCAAGATAATTGAAGGGTGTTAGGATCCGAGGTGTAGAAGGTAGAGAATCCATAATTCTCCTGTTGGAAAAAGACAATATCTTCACACAAGCTACGTAGGACTTGTATATTTTCACTGCAAAAACTAAAACATTCGAACTATTTTAGAATCATTCCTTCCCTCTCGACATGAACACTTTCTCAGGGTCTATCACGCCTGCACCACCACTCTGAATAACTTAAGAGGAAGCAAGGAACTCTTTATGGAGCTTCTGGGGAAACCCAACTGCTTATGGTGTTCAATGGAGAGTAGACAGACATGAAGCTTGCTTTAAATGGCTTTGATACCATGTTAAACTTGATGTTCCATTTATATCATCAAGAACTGAGTCCATAATTATTGATGCAATAAAAGAGGAATGACAATACACACTGAGCAAATCAAATATCACAGGAAACATATGAGTGTAGCTCAGATAGTTACAATATCATGTTCATTTAAGAATCCGATGTTACAATAGTGTTACATAGGAGAACAATTAGAATCATTAGGAATGAATTCGAATCTCCCTTCTGGATGTGACTGTATCTGACTGACTAGGTAACTAAAGATGTCTCAATCACTATCAGAGTCCAAGTGGTTAACTCTAGATGTCTAATCAAGTCACCCAATCATTTATAATTAGTTAACTCAATCTAAATGAAGTGGTAGGTGAGGAAAAATGCCTTATCCACATGCATTCATGTCTAACTGGTGCTAACTAAGTTGATTGTGATCTAATTGAAAGCAACTAGAAAATAACTAAGATTAACTAGTTCCAACTCCAACTGATTGAAGGAGGTTGGTGACAGGACTCCCATTGGCTCCTAAAATGCAGGGATTGGTCTAGGAGGTGCCTAAACTGATGCATGCAAGTGTAGTCAGTGGAAGTTAGCCTCTATCAGTGTTCCCCACACTTTAGTAACTAGTACATGTGGCCCCATTAGGCCAAGTGGACCCAATGGTACTAGTGGACCCAAATAATTAAATAAAACTCCTAAGTTAGGCTAAAATAATCTAATAGACAGTTTGGTCAAGGGAGGACTATAAATCCTAACACCGCATAGAGACCTCAGTTCTGCTAACTTCTTGGGAAATATTTCAAACTTCGAGAAGGTTATAAATCGAGAACAATGAATCCAAAGGTATTTCAGGATTAGAAGTGTTTGGGTGCCATGAAAATTTTATACTTAATGAACACCCCTTCAAAAATTCTTTCAAATCCAAGTTGTCAGGGAAAAATGCCTTTTCTGAGTTATAAAAATGGATATCTCTATTATCTGTGCATATCAATACTTTATAGAGACCACACTTTACAGAGACCAATGGCTCATATGGGAGGACAATCCCACCCAATTTTTATAATATTCTTCCAAACCAAATAACAAATATAGGTTGGTCGGTGTTTCCTATCCAGTCCTGACACAAAGAGCATTAATATTCAATTCGTGGTTGTTTGGGAACACCGAGAGATTTGGAGAATAATTCAAGAAATGGTCCATCATACCAGCTGTAATACCCTCTAGTTACTTTTGATATTTCATTGTTATTTACTTTTAAAGAAACAAGGAAGTTAAATTTTATATGAATATAATTTGGAAATGGTAGTTTTAACAGCTACATAATAAATTGACAGAAAACTTGGGTTTAAAACAGTTATCAAACCTTCAAAATTCTCTACGGAGACAAGTGGTCGGTACTAAAATGAGTTGGTTATTTTGCTATAAAAAATCCTAGGCAAGGAAAGAAGCATACAGATGGAAGTAGGAGGAAAAGAGAAAAATAAAGATAGGTCTGCCAATGATCACCTTGAGTGAAGGCTCTAAAGAATGGAAACATAAATTAACACAAAGATGCCAGTGAGCATATTATAGATGTCAACTCTGTATCAGAACTTCCAGTGAAGCATAAGAGAATTCTAGGTTCTAAATAATTTACTACTTTTAGATACTGGTGGAAACTTGAAGCTACAGGAGAACTAATTTGAACCTAAGGTTCTGGGAAAGGGGGTGGAACCAAAACAAAGTTTGTTTGTTACAAGGTTCCAATGGCAGGGTGGTGTGTAGTTGTTGACACTACTATTTCCATATTTTATAGATATGTATATTTAAACAAACTCTTGTTTTACAGTTAAAAACCCTATAAATATTCTTGTTATTGCTCATTCGTGAACATGGTTATTTCTTCCCTGCTTTATTTATAGTTTCACTTCTATTATTCTATTAGTAATATTCCATTTATATCTGTCTACAGTCGTCGAATGTATTCTAATTTTATGTAAGGTTTTTACTTCATTTAGGTTTATGGAATAGATAAATGTATTTCTTTGGTTAACTTGCATTGCATTTATAGTTACGAAATAATATTTGGGTCATCTTCTTTTTATTCTCAACAATAAATATTTACCCCATTATATTGGCAGAATAAAGAGAGAGAAAATAGCAAGCATTTAATATCAAGGTAATTTCTATTCAACCCTAGAAAGACACGCTTTATATTTAAAGCAAATAATTAAGTTTTAATCCAATGAAGAAATGAAAACCCTAGGTTGTATTAAAACTTCCCATATTGCAATGTCCATTGAAATAAACAAATACAAAACCCTAAATTTTATGTTGTAAAAAAAAGGAAATATAGCATATAATTATTGTTTAACATAAATATTAGTATAACCCTAATAAAACCTTCTACGACTGAAACCCTAGATTTACCAAAGTTTAGACCATTCAAAATACAAGCAGTATAATGCATAACGATTGGAAGAAAAAAAATTGTTATTAAAGGAATTAGAAATATTTTTCATAGGCTTTAATCAGTCCTTTTATAAAAAAATCCAAAAATGGTATGCATCGAGAGGCACTCAATATATAAATACGCATTCTGGAGATTACCTTGAATGCAACACCCATATGGCTTAAACCCCAGCTGGAATTATTTCAACGGCCAAACCAAAATAGACATGGCTATGCAAATAAGCCACCATCAACTGCACATGTAGTTTTTAAATGGTTGTAGAACCCAATTCAAAACTCCATCGAATCACAGAAGGGAGAAGAACCAAAGTTCAATTATAAACCATTCCTGTGAAAACAAGCAAAAGCCTTGAAGGCCAATCTTGCAAACAAAGATTTGAATGTCAGTGATGACACAAATATAAACTGAGGATTTGCATCTAATTAATAACATGCTGATGAAATATTTACTTGTAAAATGGCGAAGACGTTGGGTTTGATGAGAAGGAGAATCCTAGACAATGTAAACTGAGTGTTGTTAACAAGTTATCAGTATTGTAACCATTTCCATGAGGAGTAACTGTGACCCATTTAGTTAAGCACACAAGTCAAACCATTAACACACTAACAGTCAGAAATATAATGTGTATATCTTCTTTAGCAAATTTGTAGCAGAGTCGATTCACAACCAAAAGACTGAAGAAATCATCCTCTGACATAGGTGAATGATTTACAAAAGACATGTTAAATTCAACTCAATATTGATATACAGTTGTATTCCACAACCGGATGTGAAGTAATATAGAAACCATTTAAATTTCCTTTGGAAAATATTGGCTATAGTATTTGGTTATGATAATAAATATTTTAACTTTGCTGGATCAAATTATGTTGGAGTAGGTATTTTTCGTATGGTTCTAGGGTAGATAATGTTGGTTTATTGGTCAATACTGAGAGGGGGCGATGAATTAGTATTGTTAACTTTTTACTATTTTAACCACTTTTAAATCTATCATTAGAAACACATAATAACAAGAATACACATAACACAATTTTAACGTGGAGGCCCAAAAGGGTGAACCACCGATACGTCCTATTACTGCAAAATTGTTATTTACAAATAGTTTTTCCTGCTGCTGCAGACAAGGATGGTATTACACCCAGTTTACCAATACCAATTGGAAGGAGGCTACGACCCCATGGTTTATCAGCTACGACTGAAAGGATGCTATGACACCCTATTTACCAATGCCAATTGGAAGGAGGCTATGACCCATTGGTTTATCAGCTGCTACTGAAAGGATGCTTCGACACCCTATTTTGTCAACTATGACTGGCAAAATGCTCATACACCCTATTTACCAGCTTCTGCTGGAAGGAGGAAACAACCCACTGCAGGCATGTTTCCTGCCCTATCTCCACCTTGCCACCCTAATATGTTTTCTGTAATATGTTATATTTCTTTCTCCCTTTATTCTTTGCCATGCCCACTAGTCTCTCTCTTCTTAATTTAATAAAGCTTCTTATTTTTTAATTTAGTATTAAGAAGCTTTATTAAATTATGTTAATTGGATTTAATTTGGACATTTGAGAGGAAGAGGATCAATTTTAATAAGTGATATGTTATGTTTTTAATGAAAATTTCATTGCATTTTGAGTTGTAAAGAATTTGTTTTACCTTGGATACTCTCTTCCAAATAGGGAAACTCCCTAGTGGGTTTCCCTAGGATATGTTTTTTAACAAAAAAAAAATAAAAATAAAGATATATCAACTCATGAATAAATGTATGTTTAAGTTTTTATTTTAAATTGGGAATGGTGACTTATATAATGAATTTAAGTTGGACCATATCGTTGAGTAGTGTTTAATTCTATAGATTTTATTATAAGTTATATATTAAAAGTTGTACACCAAGTTCAAATTGGTTACTCAATATTTGTAAATGACATGTGTCTAAAGTTTGCAGAGTCGAGGACAATAACTTATTATTTTCGAATTTCCTTTAGCTAGAACATGCTTTGAGCCATTATTTGTGCATCTGACATTGTAATGAGGTCGTGACTTTCTATGCTTAAGTGTCTTTGTTCATTATGTTGTTGGGCACAAGCATGTAGCAAAGATAGTTTATTCTAATCTGCTCTGGAATTACAATTCAAGGAGGTTACAATATTAAGTCAAGTGGGGGTGCCTCTATGCCAACTTTTCGAAGAAGTTGAAATTGAGATGCTTCAGTATTTGTGCCATGTTGCAAACCTTGTAGTGATCTTGTTGCTCCATTATGCTCTAATAAGTTGGAAAGGATTAGTCCCATCTCCAAAGTGTAAGGACATCCCACTATCAAAGTAATACAAATTTCATTTTGAAGATATAGTTTGTGTACAAAATAACTTATGAGAAATGTTTAAATTATTTGTATACTCTATCATAAATTTTTTAATTAAAGTTGTGTAATGAAATTTGAATTTCCAATACACTAAGTATAATCTATTAAAATATTTTTAATGATTTGTATGCTCAATCATAGTTTTTGGGGATTAAAGCTGTGTTATGAAAATTGAATTTTCAATGTGTTTTGGATATAATATTTTCCTATCACCTCGGAGAGAATACAAACTATATCAACTCATAAGTATATATTATATTGAAAACTAGCTTGGTGGGCTAGCTCAAGTGGTTAAGAGTTGTAAGTTGTGAGAAGAAGGTCTTGAGGTCAAATCCTTGAGTGGATATACATTGATATATAAGGGGCTCACTTGATGTCCCATTTGAGTTAGGTCCGTAATCAGAGTGAACGGGGTGAGGCTCCTTCAGGTGGCCCCTTGTGATTTCTTCTTGTGGACGTAACAGCCCTGCCAGGGGGTTTGTGAACCACATTTGAAAAAAAAAATTATATTGAAAACCGTTATAACTAATGATTAGTATAGGTTAGACCAAAATGCATTGGAAATTAAAATTTAATAACATAACTTTAATAATAAACACTATACCATTGCAAACATTGATAAATAATGAGTTTAATCATTGTATGCTAACGTTTTTTCTAATAACAATTATAATTAAATTAACAAGATTCAGGCTATGCATACCATATTATTGCAACATGTTATAATGCATAAGGAACAATCAATCCCTCTTCTTTTTTCTCCTATCGGCATCATAACAAAATGAGGCAAAAGGTGGAGTCTTTGCAACTCGAGTTTCTTACTCTAATTAACATGCAAACTTGAACATTGCTTAACGATTTGATTTCTTAAAAGGATACTTAAAATAACATTCCTAGCTTTTAGATGAGCTTTGCATTGAGTAACCAAATTGGCTAGCGATAATATGTGTGGTTCCAAGGCTATATTTTGTTTTTCCTCTCATTCGTGAGCTTCTTTCCTACTTTTTCCCACTCTTATTACTAGTAGGGAGTTGAGTGTCTTCTTAACAATGCCTACATATGAGGGGGTTGAAGGGTTTGTAGTTGACAATTCTTAGGTATAGATGGTCAATTCCACCCTTTCTTGCTCAACCTTTGATTCATCTCATATTCATTCTCATCTCTTTCCGATTCCTTTCTCCCCTTACCCAATTTCTCCTCTGAGACTAAAATATTTGTTTGAGAAACCAACATTAAATGCTAGGAAAGTTAGATGGCTGGAGTTTGTGCGAATTTGATTTTGAGATCAAACAAATAAAAGGTAAGGAAAATAAAATGGTTGATGCAATTAGCAATAAAATACATTTAATGTACATGGAAGCCATTAGTACCTTCCAGTCATATTTGAGGAAACTAATTGTTAACAGTATTGTTGAAGATGAAATGTAAATGCAAATAAAAGACAAATTGCAGTACAAAAATTTAGAGAAAAGGAATGAAGGTTACCATTTGGAAGGTGGCAGAATTCGTGTTTATAAAAACAAAATTTATATTCCAAATGTGGCATATTTGAGAACAATTGTTAGTGATGAAATTCGTAAAATTCCTTATTATAGTCACCCATAATACCTGCAAACAATTTCTACAACGAGGAAGCAATATTTTTGGTCAGGAATGAAAAAGGACATTGTTTTGTATATATCCAAGTGCATGCAATGCTAGCAAGTGAAGGTTGAGAATCAACACCCAATAGGTTTATTGGATCCCTTTCCATTTCCATAATGGAAATGGGAAGTGATTTGGATTTAATTACAGGTTTACCAATGACTGTTAGGAATCATGTATCCATCATGGTTGTTGTGGATAAATTTTCGAAGGTAGCACACTTTACACCACTTAAATCCACTTATAAAATGGATTCCATTGCAAATATTTTCATTAAGAAAATTTTCAGATTGCATGGATTTCCTAAGGCAATAATTTCAGACAGGGATACCAAGTTTGCTTCAAATTTCTAGAACATCCTTTTTGCACATTTGGGTATGCAGTTGAACTTTAAAATTGCCTACCATCCACAAACATATGGGAAAATGGAAAGGGTAAATCAGGTGGTTGAAGACATGCTTCGGTTGTATGTGGTGGACAAACCATCCAAGTGGGAAGAGTATCTACATTTGGTAGAGTTTGATTATAACAATGGTCAACAAGCATCTTTGGGCATGCTTCCATTTGAGGCTTTTATGGTAGAAAATGCAGGACGCCAATTACTTGGGATAATCCAATGAACAAAATTATAATTGCACCGTAATTGTTTAAAGAAATGGATCAAGAAGTTGTAAATATTAGAAAAAAATTGAAGGCAATCCAAGATACACATAAAATCTATGTGGATAAGCATAGAGTGCACAAGGAATTTTGTGTTTTGGATCATATTTACCCCCGAGTGAGGCCAGGGAAAATTTTGTTGAAGCTTGGAAGTTGTGCCAAGTTATCACTGAGATATTGTGGGCCATTTAAAGTGTTTGAGATAATAGGGCCAGTTGCATATATAATTGCATTTCCTGCTAACACTAGAGCTCATAATATTTTTCATGTTTCTTTGCTTTGTAAATATGTACATGATCCTAACCATGTGATTGATTGGGGTGTGATCCAGGTGGAACCCGAGGGAGAGTTCCAAATCGTTCCATTATGCATCCTAGACAAGAAGGTGACATTGCTATGGAAACAAGCCATCAGACAGGTAAAGGTGTAATGGAAGCACTTCGGTCCCGATGAGGCTACATGAGAGTTGGACGATGCCATGAGAGAGGCATATCCATTTTTGTTCTAAATTTTGAGCAAACATCGAGGAAAATGTTAGTTAAAGGGGAGATGATTGTGATAACCCCAATTTTGACTTGGATGCATTTGAACAAAATTATGTAAATGATGTAAATATCATTACTATGGATTCCTATTGTGGAGCTTAAGGCGAAGGACCAACTAGTGAATGGATAGGCATGTATGATGTACATATGTTTCTTGGGCTTTGTGTTTGGCTTATCATTCCAATTCAAAATGTATGTAAATATTACGTGCATAAATAAAAAAGTGGTTCAAGGATGGTTGTGTAAAGAGCACCAAAGGGGATATGATTCCAGCAAAGGGGAAGATGAAAGGGGGGCCACAACAGACCAAATCCTTGTTTCCAAGTGTCATATTTAGAACCCATCCAAAATTCTGTCATGTTCCTTGAAAAAGATAATTATCACTTTTTTTTTACTATTTTCGAATCATAGAATGCATGTGTGGGGTTGGTGGGAAAAGTCACCTCATGAAATTATTTAAACATGTGTCGGACTACACTTTTGTGACAGTTCTGTCATCTACTAGAAGTCAATCTGTAGCTGCCAATATTCCTTTCTTCTACTGTTAAAAGTTATGTCAGTTTTCTTGTCATAATTTTCTCATATAGTCAACCCTCATCCTCACACACTCTCATGTAGCTATACACTACTCAGATCTCTGTATTTTTTTTTATGATTGGTATAACCAAGGAAATTCGAACTTAGGGACAAAGATACAAATTTGGAAGGTAAAATCGATGGTTGTAGGTGATCCCAGAGGCCAGGCCAATTAGGGACCCTTTCCCATTATTTTATGTTGCTCATAGATGCTTGAGAAGCCACGAATTAAGGTTGCGGGTGGTTATCCAACATCACTAGAAAGTTGGTCTTCTTCTATGCACACACTGTAAGCACTCAACAAGATGGATCGCCCAAGAGAGTCCTGGATTGGTGAAGGGGATTCCTGACCCAAGATGGGTGTTGGGTGGGGCAGGTATTGTGGAAGCCAAGGCTGTGAGAGCTGAGTGAGATCCCTATAGAGCTCTGTATGAGCATGTGGATAAGCATAGAGAGCATATTGGGTTCTGGGATGAGAGAGAGAATCCTTTAGGTGTTTCCTTCATCTTGGTGGCCTCATAGCCGAATTAGCAGTGGCCTCATGGAAGAAAGAGTATATATTGGACAGAGTGCCTATGGTTGGGTGGAATTGCTCTTACACAGCCAGTTAGGCTTGGATGTGTTTTTTAAAGATAAGTATTCTTGTGTATTTCAAAGTGAAATGATTTTAAATGATGTGTGTAATGTTTATGCTTGCATATGCATGATCATTATGTGTGGATCAATCTATTTTATGGTGTGTATGTTTATTTCTTTTCTGCACATGTATTTTATTTGCTACGAATTCGTTATTTGGATTTGGGATGAAGTTTGGAGTCCCGAATCAGCGTAATGTTCCCTCCCAATGGTTGGATTAGGAAAGGGGCACATTACAACAAGAAAAAAAGTATGGAGAAGAGACGACAAAGGAAGTTTTGAGGATCGACATGAGGAATGGTTTCGAAAATATGTCCAAAGGTTATGGTTCACTTGTTGAATATATAAATTTTTTCATTTGTACAGTTATTTATATTATATTATCTATAAATGTTTATGTCCTCATGATATTTTATTTTTATGATTGTAGATGGAACATGAAAATATGGAATGAAATGAAGTCAACCAACAAAACATTTCAAATAACTCAAGGACAATATCCCTTGAAGGTGATGAAAACATGGGGCATGGAAGAAAATCAAGTGATTACAATAGTTCGAGCAATGAATCATGATCAATAAATTTGAATGTTGTTACTAAAAGTTGTATTTTGGAACTTTTATTGTAAAAAACGAACATTCTTTGTAGTATGGGCATATCACCCCAATTGGATGAAGATAAGAAATCAATAATTGTGACAATGTCAAAATGACATATTGATTGTCGAAGACCTTTATGTTGTCCCATAATTTGGATTCTTATTCATAAATAATAAAATGTATTTCTTATTCTACTATATTGTATATTTCGCAAAATGTTACATTTTTTATTAAATGTATGCATGATTTATATTGTGACTATGAACAAAGGTGTAATCAACACGTTTATGTAAACACTATATATATATATTATAGTTGCATAGAAGACTTCACCACAAGAGTATACCCAATCTATTTATTTCAACTAAAAAGTGTCTTTTATTGATTTCCATGAACTAATGCCTACTCAAATTTTAGCTACTAGTGTTTTTTCACGTAATAAACATATCAATGCTCTTTACATATCATACAAACCGATGCTGAATGATATATTATATGCACTGGTGCTTATTGGTACAGTATCTGCACCGGTTACTTTTAAATACAAAATGTGCAACAATCCACTTAATACAACATCAGTGTTGGTGCATTTAAATATATACAAATGCACCTAATATGATTTGATCAAATATACAAGTAATCAATGTGTCTAGGGAAATGTAGTGGTGTTGTTACAATGTAATATAAACACAGGTATGTGTGCATTAAAACATATCGACCAATGTGTTGGAATTGAATGTACCACCTGTTCTGTTATTATAATGTATAAGCATCGATGTGCTTTTTTATAATATATGCATCGACACTTAGATGTTATGTACATGCATAGATGCATTTTATTTAAATAATGTGCACCGATGCGTGTTATAAAAATATAAAGCATCAGCTAAACAACATTCACTAAAACCTTATGGGGCTCAAAAATTTTATTTATACTAAGTATATGTTATAAATTGCGTAATTTTTTTTGTCAATATTGTAATACTAAAAACCTCCACTATATATTTATATACTGGCATAGATTCATCTTCAACATGGATCTTTGAAGCACTCAGAGGGGTCACTTAAACCCCTCGAACCTCACCTCACTTACTGGTACAAAACATAGGTTTCTACATCAAATGGATTTAATGTTCGATGTATTTAATGGGACATGAATCCAGAATAATTGGTGGTTTTTAATTTTATATATATATATATATATATATAATGCAAATTGATAAAACTAACCATCTTATGCAATAGGCATTACCACCAACAACTACATCTTACAGGAGAAGAGTTGTTGATTGATTCACTTGATAGAGAACATATTTCTATTTAGGTGGCCCAATGGATAGGCAGCAATAGACATTCCACCATGTATAGAAAACATCTCCACTAGGCCCATACAAAATAATTAGCTCTCTTTAAACCTTCTATTTAGATACCATTTCAATAAACAACCCATATCATATCCCAATGCAAGACATCCAGAAGTATTTCACTGGTTTTAACTCTCTCTTTATTTATAATAATGGGTACAAACAACCTCTATATTATTCACTATAGCTCATAGGGGATACATGGAAATAAATGCTCCTTCTTACTTTCTGATATTTTAGAACTGATTAGTCTTTTGATGATGCTAGCCAGAAAGAGCAGACAGAGGGCCCAAATGATTTTGCTTATCGTCAAGCTATAAAGGGTAAGTGGAAATGGCGGAAAGAAGGTTGGAATATGGGGGAGGAGGTGGAGTTGGAAGAAGGTGTACAATCCATTTAGCGGTAAAAAAAAGGGAAGATAAAAATCCTCCTTAGTAATATTTATGAAGTAAGACCTCAATCCTTTCCAGAGAAATCAATTAGGTTTCCAGTAGTTAATTAGACACATAGTCAGTGTTACAACTGATTTTACCACACATGGTGGATCACACCTTTATGGCCTTCCATGTCCCTCTGCAGACTCTTTAGACCCCATGGACCATTTTTGTACCTTTGATGTTTCCAATATCATCCCCTAAAACATGCATTATTTTCTATACACGACTTTTAAACCTATTCTCGTGTATATATGCGGATTTGACCCTTAAACCCGCGTACACCGGGATGTGTGCAAGAGGCCAAATAGTTTTGGAGTTTTCCTTGATGTGGATCCAAGTCACTTGTCTCTTGGCCTTCCATATGCCTTGAGATCGCTCGGATTTGACCTTCCATTACCCCATTGAAGCACTATATAAGGAACCCTTTGGATACATTGAAGAAAGGAGGAATTGAAGAGCAAGAAAACTATAGTCCATTGTTGTCGGAGCTTATACTTGAGTCTGCATCCCTTTGTCCCTTGGAGCACTTTTTTTTCTTCCCAAGCTTTCCTTTGCTTGTGATCTTGCTATCAAGAGAAGGAGGATTGAAGTGGTGGAGGCCTAGGCGGAGGACTCAGTTTCTCCGATTCACAGACGTGCCGACAGAGCCTGTTGTCTCTATTGTAATCTCTGATTTATATTAATAGAAATATCTTTTCCTGTCCAATAATGTGTATTTAAATGAGTATTGAATTCATGGACGCTTTTAAATGCTTATATGTTATTGATTATATATGATAGAGTAGGTCTAACACAATTATATAGCATGCTTGTCTTGTTTTCTTAATGTTGAGAGAGCAAATTGCTAATACAAGCGAGAGTGGAAAATATCAATAGGGATCTACAACAAACATTTGGAATAAGGTATGTTTCGAGATCCTTTAGTGTTAGATAGTTGGTTTCTCTTGCATATGGGAAATGATTGATTTCCGTGGTTAATTTGTCTGTTGTAGTACCCCAAGCCATAGGAAGTTTTCTCCGTAACAAAATTGGCGACCAGACTAGGGAGTTCTTAGTCATTTCCATTGGGGGTTTTATCGGCATTCAATGTTCTTGAATTGCTCCGATTTCTCTGTTTTTGAGTCGGGTCTGGGAGCATGTTTTCCTGGTAGTGTCTGATAGGAGTAAATTTTGTCTTAGCTTGTCTGTTTACCTTTTTTTATCTCTTTTTCTTCTTGTACGTGAGTTTTTTCTTCACAGTCGCGTGTACACGCGGTTTTTACTGGGATATCTGCGTATATACGCGGGTTTTTCGCACACAGTCGCGTATGACTTGAATTTTTCCTTTGAGGGGAATTTTAAGTGTTGCTAGGTGAGTTTTGATGATTGCTGAGTCTCCTTGGATGCTTCTAGAGTCTGTATACACCTCTGTTTCTTACCAGAGACACTTTTTAGTTTGAATTTTTTAAGAATGTTCTTGTCATTTCATTTTCTATTTTTTGTTTTGGGATTAGTGCATTAGGTCTCTTTTACCTTAGTGCTTTGTGTGTGTGATATTTGATAGTGCTTGCAGAGTCTAGGGGTGGTAGAGTCATTCTTTTTCTTTATTATCTCATTTTAATTCAAAAAATACAAAAATATTTGCTTCTTTGCATCATTTTGCATTATTGCATTATTGCATTTTGCATGGTACTTGCACTAGGTTTGCTTGGAGAAGTATTAGTCAGATTTTCATATAGGAATGATTGCATTTTCATTTGAAGGAAATTTTTTCATTTCACATAGTAGCATATCCCATTTTTCATTTGACACAGTGCATTTGCATTGATTGTTAGGTGTGCATTTTACTTCTTGTTGCGTCATAACACCATTAGTTGCACGATCATTTTCACTTTTGAGTAATAAGTCAATTAAAATCAACACATAATAAAATGAATTACATTCTTTCCTTTTATAGGGTGCACCAACAAGATTAGGTTTTAGGGTCTTGGAATAGTTCATTGTGAGTAAATTCTATAAGACCACTAAACGAAACATGTATGTGTCTGTCCAAGTGAAAGTGTGAAATTCCTTGGTATAATTAGTGTTTGTCAGGATCCTTCTCTTACAAGGGAGTTAAGCACGAGCCAATGTGAGCGGTTAATGATTAGGATGACCCCTGGTCATAACTGAGTAGCACCGGAGATATTTCCAGGATTGTATTCGTATCTAGGAGCTCTAGGATTGTATTCCTGGTCATAACACCATTAGTTGCATGATCATTTTCCCTTTTGAGTAATAAGCCAATTAAAATCAACACATAATAAAATGAATTACATTATTTCCTTTTATAGGGTGCACCAACAAGATTAGGTTTTAGGGTCTTGGAATAGTTCATTGTGAGTAAATTCTATAAGACCACTAAATGAAACATGTATGTGTCTGTCTAGGTGAGAGTGTGAAATTCCTTGGTATAATTAGTTTTTTTCAGGATCCTCCTCTTACAAGGGAGTTAAGCACGAGCCAGTGTGAGTGGTTAATGATTGGGATGACCCCTGGTCATAATTGAGTAGCACCGGAGATATTTCCAGGATTGTATTCGTATCTGGGGGCTCTTTCGGGAGTTTCGGGCTTTGCTACCCTGCCCATACAGTGAATCCCACCTGTGACTGTCTTCCTAAGCATTGATTATATTGAGGTGACCTTAGTTGCCTTACCTAGGTTATCAAGGGGGTACTTCGCAGAGGTTATTTTGTAGGTGTCTTGGCCAAGTAGGGGTCGGATAACACAGTCGCTATATGCGTTGAAGCTGAGGGCCACTATAATTGGTTGCTAACCTTCGCTTGTTGTGTATGTGAGTCTCAAGCCTCTCCTAAGCAAGACATACCTGCTCCATTCGGGAGCTCACATATTCTACCCTTGTTTGCTTGTGATTTGGCTTTACATTGTATAGGTGTATGCTCTGTGCATGCTAGTTTTCCTAGGGTTTGCGTAATTAGAAAGAATCTTTTTCATTTTTTGAGTCATTATAGATTCGGGTGCGGCACTTCACCGTTCTCGTCGTTTAGCAGGGCTTCCGCCTTCCGCATCTCCTCCTCCGTTGGGAGAGAGAAACAGATAGTCGAGGCAAACTACTTCTCACATTGATTCACACACAATGGGATATCGTGAGGATAAGATTCCTAAGATGTCTTCTCCACCTCAAGAGGTTGGGGAGGAAGATCCTACTCCTGTATATGATCCTTCACCAGAAATACCTTCACATTCTGGTTATGATCCCTCATTCATAGGTCACCGATATTGGTTTCTAGGCGACAAGACTGACCATGAACCCAAAAGCACTAGTCATGTTCGTTATGGCATGCTTGATATACCTGCACATGATCCGACACATCATGCTGAGTCAGAAATTGAACCTAGCACTACGCTTGGGGGCACTCCTATTCCTTTCCGTGTAGAGATATTTGGGAGCACTAGTCACATTGCACCTTACATCCTGGAAGTGGAAGCTACCTCACATGTTTTCCCTAGACCTAGTGTTAGTAGTCATATGCGGATACCAGAAACGAGACAAGTGACCATAGGGAATACCACTTACATCCCTTCACATGTCCCTTCGTCCTTAATTCCTACTCCTTTGAATGCATTTTTGACAACCCTTCCTCCCCCTCATTCACATGGTCCTTCAGGTCGGAATGTTGCTACTAGTCATGTTCGTACTGCGACTACTCGCACAGTAGTATCTCAGAGTCAAGTATCTATTGTTGTCTCGGGAGGTCATATTCTTGTTTTTGGATCGTCTTACGGTCCATCACAAGGAGTTCCCCATATCCCTACTTATGGAGCTTCTCATGGGACATCCCATGGGACATCTTATGGATCTTCTCATGGACAATCTTATGGACTGCAGTATGGACAGAGCTATCAGCCTTATGGGTATGGGTATCAACAATCCGCTTACTCCTCTAATTATGGCTTTGTAGCACCGCATAGTCAAGGTACACCACATCATAATGCTTCCATGTAGCTCTATAGGGGTCAAACGACAGGAGGATATTATGGCCAAGGCCATGGTATTTACAGTAGTCAGCCTTTTATGAACCAAAACTATCAGGGAGCATGGCATAGACCGGGTCAACCTAGGCTCCCTTTCCTCGCAACGTTAAATTTACCTGACTTGTCGAGACTAATGAAAAATCCGGTATGTCATGACCCAACTTGGCCAGCTGTCCCTAACAAGCTTCCCTTAGACATTCCCAACTTTGAGAGCAAACCAGGAGAATATCCTAGTGAACATATCACTACCTTTCACCTTTGGTGCTCTTCCAATTCCTTACATGATAAATCAATCCGTTTAAGGCTATTTCAACGCACCCTCACTGGGCCTGCAACGAAATGGTACATAGAGTTACCGAGGGGGGCATTCATTTTATTCAATGACCTTGCTATGACTTTCCTCAATCACTTCCAGCTACTCGTGCATTACAACATTGGTACAGAACTCTTGTCGACATTTCAACAGGACAAAGCCACACATATCTCAGACCATATCCAAGAGTGGCGTAGACGAAAGAGGTTGATTAAAGCTTTCATACCACCGGATTTTCTCCTTGAGTGGTTCCTTAAATCGTTGCTACCTTACATCGTAAAGGATGTTTCTACATCCGGAGTTCAGAACAAGGAGTAAGAAATTTTTAGGGCACAAGAATTGGATTTGATTTATGCTCAATCTGGACTGTTATATGAGATCATACCTAATGCTCCACGTTCTAGTTTCGATCCCAAGATCAAGCTTGGACCACATGCTGATGGCATTGTGGGTTGTACAAGTACCCCACCTGCGGATTCGGTTATGAAACAAGTGAGTCAATTGTCTATTAATCAATCTGCATTGGGATAAGCTACGGCTTTGTCTCAACCCACCCAAATGGCGAGTGTGCTTTTTGTGCAATCGTCGGACCAAAAGGGAAACCAGCAGCCCGGAATGAATAAGAAAAAGGGTAAAAACAATCATAGGGGTGGGAATAAGAATGAAAATGCCAATTTTAATGATAAGGTCCCGTGGTTCTATTAATCTCTCATGGTCAGATGGCTGATGGGAACATGGTGAATATATCACCTACTATTCCTATCAATATCTCTCGCGATCCTGGAAAGATTGAGAATGTCTATATTGGGGCAGAATGTTACCATGCCGAGATTCAGGAGTATACCGAGCTTTTTAAAGAGTTTCGTGACATCTTTGCTTGGTCATATGAGAAAATGCTAGGTATCGACCCTTGTATTGTCGAACATGAAATTAAGACCTATCCGAATGTGAAGCCTATTCGACAACATTTGCGTGCGGTGAATCTTAGAAAAGCACCCACGATTAAGGCTGAGATAGAGAAGTTGTTAAAAGACAGTTTTATTTATCCCGTTCCCTTGATGGAGTGGGTTTCAAACCCCGTTCTGGTTGATAAGAAGAAGGGAACGATCGGTATATGCACTGATTTCTGTGATTTAAATCATGCTTGTCCTAAGGATAATTATTCCACACCACTGATTGATAAAATTTTGGATGAGTGTGCAGGAAGCGAGGTATTTTCCTTTATGGAAGGATTTTTTGGATATAATCAGATTCATATCAAACCCGTGGATCAACACAAAAATGCATTTATTTGTCCTTGGGGTACATTTGCATATCGGAAGATGCCTTTCGGTCTTAAAAACGCCGGAGCCACATTTCAGCGGGCTATGACCTTGATTTTTCACGATCTCAAATCGATTTTTCACAAAATGGGCTGAGGCTATGCCCATGATTAAATCCGATGATGAAACATCTGTGCATTTCGTATTCAACCAAATTATTACTCGGTTCAGTATTCCGAAAGAGCTTGTCACTGACCATGGTAGCCACTTTCAGAATCGAATGATGGAAGAGTTGGCCTTGAAGTTAGGGTATAAGCAGGAGCACTCCTCTTCTTATTACCCTCAGGCGAATGTACAGGTTGAAGCAGTGAACAAATCACTTAAGTCCATTCTCCAACGAACCATCACACAAAGCAAAACAAATTGGCATATAATGTTATATCCTGCTTTGTGGGCCTATAGGATCACAGTTAAGATTGCCACTGGTTTTTCTCCATATCATCTTGTACATGGAGTGGAGTCTTTCTTGCCAATTGAATGCGAAATCCCTTCGTTGAAGCTAGCTATAGATATTTTAACAGACACTTCCACATTGGAGGAATGTTTGGTCCACTTAGAGCAGCTTGATGAGCAGCGTCGAGATGCCTTAGTGACTCTTGAAGTAAATAAGTGTCGTGTTAAGGTCCAGTATGATAAGTATGTCCGTCCAAGGAGGTTTAGTGAAGGTGATTTGGTCCTTTTATGGGATCAAGCTAAAGAACCCTTGGGGGTAGGAAAGTTTAATCCCATGTGGCCTGGTCCTTACGTAGTCAAATGTGTGTTAGAGAAGGGCACCTATGAGCTGGTGGATTATGAAGGAACAACCTTGGCGGAGCCTAGAAATGGGTTCTATCTTAAAAAGTACAATGCATGATCTTCAACCAAGGCTGATTATTGTATATTATTATATAGCTTTTTGCATAGTTAGGTTTTCTTATGGTGATCGGGTTTGTTGATTAGCTTCTGTTTCTTATGGCAGATGTCAATGGATTCTTCCGCTTACATCGGATTTGCTGATGGTGCTAGCCGCCACACTCAACACTCAGCCTCTGCTGCTTGGGTGAATTATACTCCTACGGGTCAAGTATTGTCTTCAGGAGGTGTATGTTTATGGACTTCTTCGAACAATGTTGCTGAGTATAGTGTAGTTATCAAGTTATTACAGGATTCCATTTCACATGGTGTTCTATCTCTTGAGGTACGTCTTGATTCACAGTTAGTGGTTTCACAACTTAATGGCTTGTATCGTATTAGGGATCCGACATTATTACGAAGATTCTTACGTGTGATATTGCTAGAATGGAAATTTGACAACATAACATACATACATGTTCCAAGAATCTTTAATCACGTTGCTGACTCATATGCTAACTATGTGTTATATTGGCATTTGTTCCATAGACCATAACCACATCACAAACATACATTTTTACACACATGTAAATAAATAAAATCAATCATCATAAAAGTTTTTCATTAAACATCCAAAATGTGACGTCATAATACATAAGTGTCATAATACAAAAATGGGGCTTTCGAGCCACCAAAATATAATACACGGTAGTAGAAAAATGAATCACTCTCAGGTCTCTAAGCCTATGGAGGAGGAGGGGGGTTCTGATCATGGTAGCACACCATGGCTCTAACTAGTCGTCAGAATAACTGAACCCATGCTCATGGTACACCAACCACCTGGTGCTGCATGGCCTCAAGCAAGTCCTCGACTTGCGCCATGGGTACCCTGTGTGTCAACCGTACAAAGTTTGTGTGGATGCTTTGGAGCGTTTGCTCCGCATCCACACCCATAATATCATCTCCTCTTCCCCTCCATCTATGACAAGGGAAAACGTCAAGCTGTCGTGGTCCAACATCTGCATACATATGACAAATTGTCACTATGTGTCGTCACGCAAAAATATGTCTTTTGAGTCAATATATCAAAAAACACAAAAACAAATTTATAATTCAAAAAACTTAAAAAGAGGGTTTGGGATTCATTACCAATATCACTGTATGCTGCTCCTGGTGGTAGGGGCATGTCCGAATCTCCCCGTAAATCTATTCCCGCATAGGGATAATCATCTATGGCAACAATTTTCCGCTGCCACCATGGAAAGAAGTCAGCTAGGTAGGGGTTAGACACCCTAACTCCACCTAGTCTATGCATAGCATCTGCCCAACGTCGTTGGGCCGTATCTCGAACCCCATGAGGAGGAACGTCAGCTTAAGGGCTTAGCCCCAGTACACGCTCAAAGAAGAACGTGCTTAGTATACTGCCGAAACCGAAGTTTCATACCCTGTCCATCTTGCAATCACTGAGCTGCTACTTCATGTTACTCAATAGCGCAGTGCTCTAGTCATACACCATGGGTCTCATGCATTCCACTGCATAGAAAATCAATGGTCTTGAGGCCTGGTGGAGTGATGGTAGACCGGCTATCCTACTGAGTGCCAATAGTATGGCCTTTAGTCCTAGCACCTGGATGGAGTTTGTCAGGATTTTACTCCCAACCTTTTTTGTGTCTGAAAAATAGTATACCGCATTGTACTCATCAATGGTGAGGCCACCTCTAGGCCTGTGAGAGCATAGGTTCACCACCTCTCCCCGTTTGGGAAATATAGTAATGAAGTATATGTCCTCCACCTCTATGGTGAGGGACATCCCGTCGATATGAAAGGACTCTGAGTCTGGATCCCAGTAGTCTACTAGCATCTGTAGGAGTCTTGGTTTGGCCCTCAGGCTGCCAAGACACCAAAAAATGTATATCCCATATGCATGTAGATCTTGTTGAGCCATTAAATCACCCCGAACAGCCTCTTCTACATCTTCATGTTCCCTCTCCCTCCATTCTAGAACCATCCTGCACATTAAAAATGGTTTTTGGTCAATATTTACCTTAAAACACCTTGTGCACGGCCGCATACGTGACAGTTTGCAAAACAGCCGCGTATGTACGCGGTTTTGGGTGGTTTTTTCGCATATATCCAGCCTTATATGCGGAAAAATCCTCGATATCTGTGTGGGCCGAAACGACCAATTTAGACTGGCCTAGAAATCAAATTTGACCATGGAAATTGAAAAAAAATTGCATGAAAATGGAAGAGGAGGACATGAGAAATTACCTGGAACAAACGGTGTTGAGTTTCCCTGGACGAAGTGTAATGTACCAAATTTTACATTGGGTCACAATGGCCAAATAACATTTTCCATATTCATGAAAGTTGTCAAAGGGATGCTAAAAGTCAAATAATTGCCAAGGTGGAAAATCACTAGTTTTCGAGTTTGGGGGTGGAAGCTTTGAGATTTGGAATAAGGGGGATAATAACTGATGTTTAAACATTAGAAGAGGATAAATATTTGATAATTTATCTTATTAAATAAATACAAGAGAAAAATGAAATGGCTATAGAGAATGGAGACACATGGAGACTATGGGGCCCACTCAAGCTAGAATTCCTATGTTAAATGGCATCCTCCTCTTGTAATTTCGAATCTATGGGAAGCCTAATGTTTTGATATGGATTATGAGGTTAATATAATTCTCCATATACTTCATATGTTGAATTTGTGATGAATTGTAACTTAAATGGGAGAGGAAGATCCAAATGGGAGTTTCATGGACACTTGGCTAGATTCCCCTTACATTTATGACATCTATGACAAAAATGATTGAGATTCTATGACAGTTATAACACAAGTCAGATATGAAGGCTGACATACTGATATACTAACATCTCAGGACTGAATAGAGCATCTTAGAGGTCAAATTTGGGAGTTGGAGAAGGCCAAGAGGCTCCTACTCAAATTTGAGAGAAGATGGAAGGTGAAGACAGAGACCACATGGCATAGCATGAGCAGCCACACCAATTCGACTTGGATTTGGTTTGTTGATGGATTTGGAACCTTATAAGACTAATAATGTTTATAAACTACAAGGATCAGCCATGAGAGAATATTTTGATCATTCGTGAAATTGTCATTTGTGAATTGTGAGAACTAGTGGATGACTAGTTTTCTTGCTTAAGCCAATTTAGAGGGTGAAAGATTCCCATCCTAGTTGGTATTTGGAAAGGACACTCAAGTATTTCATGGAGATTTAATGGAGTCTTATTTACAGGTGAAAGCTACAGGAATTTCATGGACATCTCAATATCAGCTTGTTCTTCCATTCATCTCAAGTTTTCTCACCATATTTCAGCTCTATGGAGTGAGGCGCACTTGGTGATCTATTCATCTCTTTGAGGGAGATTGTATTGTTCCAGTATTTTGTATTCTAATGTAAATACTCTGTATTTCAAGTTCATAAATATCTCAGGTCTAAATTCCAATATATCTCATGTATTATTGTCCAACATTGAAGAAACAATACCATTTCCCCAATACCTTGTTGTAAACTCTTGCAATCTTGATGGAATCGAATGTATGTGTGAAACATTGATGATTTATGAATGAATAAACTGTAATTAAAGTATATTATGGGTTTCATTTCCTGTAACTAAGAATTTGTGGCCATTGGGTTGAATTTCATAGCATTTGGGGCAAACTACATCTCATTTCCCCAAGGGTTCAAAACTAGTTTTTTATATCTGATTGAAGGAAGTGATAATAGCCATGGGAGTTCTATTGGTTATGCATATGAGTCTCTGATAATTTATTTGACACAAACCCTATTTCAATTTGAGAGTTTGAGTGAATTTTTTTACATTTGGGAATCCATTCCGGCAATTACTTGGGAGGGATTTGAGCCCCAAAATTGCTAGTAAATTCATCTATCTTATTCAGAATTTGATATAGAATTTTAGAACTAATTGGAGGACCATAATACATCCATGAACATAATAATTAAGTTATTATATCATTCATACACGTTCTCTTAATATTTGGGAGAAATTGGGCTGATTTGGAGACCAAGACACTAAAACTAGTAAAGAGCCAAAATTGTGAAAAAATTGAAAAATTGGGCATTTTAATAAAATCCCAAAAAGGGGACATTGCACGAAGCTCCCGGAGTTCGCGTTGGAAGTTTTGAGCTCAAATGGGTAAAAATTTCAAATGATATGTAATTTTTGAATTTTTTACTATTTATAGAAAATTTTTGAAAATTTTGAAATTTTTTACCCCCTTTCTATAGTTTTGAACCGTTTCTGACCATTTTGGATCGTTTTGGACTAATCTAATGATGTAGGAGTCCATTTTGAGCACCGTTTCGACCATTGTTTTGTCCCATTCGTGCCGCTTGCAGGTATTATGTCTAAACTGACATATAGGTTAGCTTTCACATCCATTTGTACTTTTCATGACCTTATGACCATTTCATTATAACCTTAGGTACGAACCCATTCTATCTTGTCACGAAACCTTCTTATTGTTTTAGAAGTGACATGATGTGAATGGTAGAGCTTGAACATACATGGGTTCCCCAGTTAGCTCATGTTTTGCATTTGGTGCCCATGCCGACATTTTTCCTCTAGGATATGTGAGTCCTTTGTATAGTATCGCCATGTCTTTGCGCAAGAGCCTCATACTCCTCTTGATCTTTTTGATGGCATTATTCCACCAGGACTCCCTTATATTAAGTTTAATTGCATTATCATGAGTTTTTCCTACCTTAATGATCCTTATGTCGGATTCCCTGACTTTGATTATCAGATATATAGCCCAAGA
The DNA here is from genome assembly GCA_001517045.1 of Pseudotsuga menziesii. Lineage (NCBI taxonomy): Eukaryota > Viridiplantae > Streptophyta > Pinopsida > Pinales > Pinaceae > Pseudotsuga > Pseudotsuga menziesii. The sequence goes on from LPNX010416809.1 coordinate 631,710, forward strand.
TTGTCTCATGTCTAGCTACGTAGAGCCATTTTTTATCTCCTTTGCAGCTTGATTCCCTATTTTTAACCGAGAGGGGACTTTCCCCCCAGTGTTGTTATCCTACACATGTGTCCTTGCATTGAGCATAGGTATGTTCTGCTGCTTGGAACTAGTTTGTTTTCCCCTTGACACTCATTTCCTCCTAGTTTGTAACTATAAAGCACTTTTATTCTTTTTCAAGCTTTTTAAAATATTTGAAAAAGTCCAAAAAATAAAAAAACCAAAAAGACGAACAAGAAAAGATGTTATCTTTGGCAACATTCGAGTCGTGTTGCCTTCGAACAGAGCACCGTATATCACATCCATTGGTTGGGTTAATAGTTTAACTTTAGGAGCTGTACTCATTTCTCTGAGTTTATCTCCACCGACTGGTTAAGCTTCCAGTACTTATAGAGCCTATGTGGATGCCTCCTGTGTCGTAGAGATATCCCAGTTTTGTATATCGAGTCTATGCTGCCTGCATTCAGTCACCATTCACCTTTATGCTCTTGTTCGAAGGAAGTTGAACCCTGAGTCGGCCATTCCTCAGTTCTCTTGACTTTGCATGTCGACCATTCCCGGTACTGATACTGGTTCGTGCACTTTATGATCGAGTCCTTCCACATTATACAGCCTTGCTGAGTACCTCGTGTTGGATGATGAGGGATGCATTAATGCCCTCCTTCCAGCAGATTTCATCCCATCAACTTTAGATCATTTATTCTGGGATAGGAATCTAGAGTCATTTTTGAGTGCCTTGAGACTTGCAGTCATCAGTGGTAGGTTCTCTTGCCATCGACAGTTTTGGGAATACATCAATGTCCCTTGATCGATGGATCCTATCAAGTGTTTGACCTCAACACATTTATTCACACTTGTTATTTTTCACTCTAGTGCCTTGATTCCCATTTTCATTATCGGTGGGTGATCTCACGTCTGTTAACAGTATACATCAATGACCAGTTATCAAACGATGGACTACTATGTTCGACCTCAAAACCTCTATTCGCATAGTAGGACATGTACTCATAGCGGATTGTGTAGAAGACCTTCCAGATTGGTGGCATTTCATACATGCCACCTCCTTGATCGTGCCAGTGTTCATGAGATTTTAGCTCTCGTGACTTGATTCTACTATATGTCAGATATTTCCAACCATTATGGAGATCTTGATCCATTATATATCTTTAGCTTTCAAGGAGATCATGATCCTTTGTATATATTCATCATGGAGATTCTGGTCTATCTATATTATACGTGATGATGACCACACATGTCATATTTTGTATCATGCCTATTCATGGCCATTGTACTCTTATGTATCTGGGACTACTATATCTACTTGCAGTTATGTGTAGAGTTTGATCATTGTATTGTATAGTTGGATGGCTGGTTCTTCCACCTAGTTCTTCATCACTGCACTTTTGGGATGGAATTATAATGTATTTCGGCCATCGTATGACCCCTCTGACCTCACACAGTAGGGGGCATCTGTTACAGGTGATTTTACCACACATGGTGGATCACACCTTTATGGCCTCCCTGTCCCTCTACAGACTCTTTAGACCCCATGGACCATTTTTGTACCTTCGATGTTTCCAATATCATCCCTAAAAACATGCATTATTTTCTATACGTGACTTTAAACCTATTCTCTCCTATATATGCGGATTTGACACTTAAACCCACGTACATCGGGATGTGTGCAAGAGGCCAAATAGTTTTTGAGTTTTCCTTGATGTGGATCCGAGTCATTTGTCTCTTGGCCTTCCCTATGCCTTGAGATCGCTCGTATTTGACCTTCCATTACCCCATTGAAGCACTATATAAGGAACCCTTTGGATACATTGAAGAAAAGAGGAATTGAAGAGCAAGAAAACTATAGTCCATTGTTGCCGGAGCTTATACTTGAGTTTGCATCCCTTTGTCCCTTGGAGCACTTTGTGTTGTTCCCAAGATTGCCTTTGCTTGTGAGCTTGCTATCGAGAGATGGAGGATTGAAGTGGTGGAGGGCTCGGTGGAGGACTCAGTTTTTTCGATTCGCAGACGTGCCGACAGAGGTTGTCTCTATTGTAATCTCTTATTTATATTAATAGAAATATCTTTTCCTGTCCAATAATGTGTATTTAAATGAGTATTGAATCTATGGATGCTTTTAAATTCTTATATGTTATTGGTTATATATGCTAGAGTAGGTCTAACACAATTATATAGCATGCTTGTCTTGTTTGCTTAATGTTGAGAGAGCAAATTGCTAATACAAGCGAGAGTGGAAAAGCTCAACGGGGATCTACATCAAACGTCCGGAATAAGGTATGTTTCGAGATCCTTTAGTGTTAGATAGTGCTCTTCAAAAAGTATTTAATGAAATTTTAAATTCTTAGAAATGGAATTCTCTGTTAGGTAGGTTCTTATAGACGCTACGACCAATGTTCAAACCAGTTCTAACATGTATTCAATAACTTAGGGAAAGGAAGATACAGCGAAAGATAATTAAGATAGATCGACCTAAAGGAATAGGAAGTTTCATAATTTATTTATTCAGATAGATTGACCTACTTTCTGTATTGAATCCAGTGGTAGGGAGCCTTCATTCGAGGATTAAACTACCTTCCTTTTTGGATCAAACAAAACATGGCATTAATCATATGAATTCTGCTAGAATGATGATTTTTTGGATTAGACACAACCTGGAATTAATCATTTGACTTCAACTAGAATGATGATTAGGTTTTATGCTTTATTTTATTGTTTAAAATGAATGATGAACAAATGATTTCTCAAATTTGTTTATTTATGATGCAGTTCAATAGCAAGAGTAGTCAAAATTACCTTCCTGACGGCCTCTCTCAATGAGGTTGTTGGGTGTGTCTGCAAGGAACAATAATCCTATTGTTATGATGAGTGTGGGAAAGGCCTCCAGATCCAAAAGTCTAATTTTAGAGGATTTTTTGAGGATTGGCATGAGGAATGGATCCGAAAATACATTTGAAGCTTACGGTTCACTTGTTGAATAGATACATTTTTTCATTTGTATAGTTATGTATATTATATTATGTATTATTATGGTTGTAGATGGAACATGAAAATATGGAATGAAATTAAGTCAACCAATGCAACATTTAAAATAAATCAAGAACACTATCCCTTGAAGGTGATGAAAACATGGAGCATGGAAGCAACTCAAGTGAATACAATAGTTTGGGCAATGAATGATGATCAATAAATTTGAATGTTGTTACTAAAAGTTGTATTTGGAATTTTTACTGTAAAAAGCGAACATTATTTGTAGTGTGGACATATCGCCCCAATTGGATGAAGATAAGAAATCAATAATTGTGACAATGTCAAAATGACATTTTGATTGTGGGAGACCTTTATGTTGTCCCATAATTTGGATTCTTATTCATATATAATAAAATGGGTTTCTTCTTCTAGTAGATTGTATAATGTCGCAAAATGTTACATTATTGATTAAATATATGCATGATTTATATTGTGACTACGAAGAAAGGTGTAATCAACATGTTTATGGAAACACAATAGTAATTGATTCTCTAATGATTAATTAAAAATTTGTAAAAATAAAAAAAATACAAATTATATTTACATATTAGTTGCATAGAACACTTCACCGCAAAACCATACACCATATATAAAATAAATAAAAACTATATTTACATATCCGGAGCATGAAAAACTTCACCACAAGAGTATACCCAATCTATTTATTTCAACTAAAAAGTGTCTTTTATTCATTTCCATGAACTAATGCCTACTCAAATGTTAGCTACTATTGTTTTTTCACATAATAAGCATATCAATACTCTTTAGGTATCATGCAAATTGTGCGCTTTTTAAAATATAAGCATCGATGTTGATCATTGCTATATTATACACATCGATGCTCAATGGTATATTATATGTGTTGCTTCTTATTGGTACAATATCTACACCGGTTACGTTTAAATACAAAATGTGCAACAATGCACTTAATACAACATCAGTGCTAGTGCTAGTTCATTTAAATATATACCAATGCACCACATATGCTCATATGCTTTGATCAAATATATGAGGCATCAGTGTGTCTAAGGAAATGGAATGGTGTTGTTACAATGTAATATATGTTAAATCATCAAGAAAATAGGGAGCAAATAAGAATGTAAAAATAATTGACAAAAAAGGCTCACAAATTTTCTCCAATAATCAATAGTACACAATGGTACATATATAGTACATAATGTATAACTGACCTCTAACGGTATGACCGTTAGGGTAAGATAACGAGCTTAGATTAAAGCTTTCAACACCCCCCTTTAATCTTAAGTTCATTCTTTCCTACTTGACAATTAACAATGTGTGTCAAGTGATTCAAAGAGTAAAACTCAAAAAGGCCAGTTACTAATGGCTGAAAATATCTCTGACACAAAATCTAGTAGAAGTAGTAAGACTTCTACTATGTTGCATGGTTTCGAGTTGACCAAAAACTAATGGTTTTAAGTTAACCATAAAAATATCAAAGATATCAAGAGGTGGTTTTGGGATGACCACTAACCAAGAGGTGGTTTTAGGATTACCATTAACCATATCAACTAGAAGCTCGAATGACTTCTGTTGATCACAAAAATTGTACCAAGAACCATGAAAAGATGGTTTAAAGATTACCAAAAACTTTCAATAAAACAAGTAGACTCTCATGTGTTCTACTTAATTGATGGTTCTCAAAACTTTAAACTTTCACTATGTCTTCAAAATTCAGGAACAAGGTTGCATACTTGTTTCCCATTTGTTTTGTTCATAGGCTCCATTTGTTCACTCACAACATCACTTTAAAACTTGGAACCTGACATCAAAGTGTAGATATTTATTCCCCCTATCAGGGACAAGGTGAGAAAATGCAAATTCTCTATTCAAAGCCTTCTATTGTTTATGGTTGTCTTTCATCCCCCTCTCAAGAACAATCTATCATCTGCATTAACTTCATGTCTGAACATAAACAAGTTCAGAATGTTACTTGGTTCTTCATGGGTGTCGGGTTCAAATAAAAATGAACCCAAATACAATCATTATCTCAATTCAACAGTAATGATATTCACAAAAATAATTTCAAAAACACAGAATGCAAGGATAAAAATCTGAACAACACAGTTCAGAAAATACTATGTTGATTTTTTTTTTTAATTCTGAATGCTGAAAACTCTGTTTTAATTTCTCTGCAAATTAAAATATCAATGGCTGTAATATCATTCCAATATTAAATATAGGCTTCAATTCAATGAAGGGTCATACTTCCTCTGCAGAGTCACGAGTGGCTACACTCCTTCAGCAACTCTCCACATGAATGTGGCTGGATGTCTGCTACAATCATACATGATCAGTTTCTCTGACAACTTTGTGCTTTCTCTTGTTTGAAGTAACAACACAACCAGGTGTTATATCTCTTTCGCAACTCAATGGTTTTTTTGCAAATAAATTTGAAAATGCTTGATGTATGGCAGAACTTCTTGAAGTGCTATCGGGTCCTTCATTCAAAAACTAGCTTCTTATAAATTACACAACTCCAAAACGAAGCCAACAGTTAGAAATCTATCCAACTATATGACGATTTCAGGTCTGATAAATATGCTCAAACTCTTCACTCACAAATGTATTGAACTACTACTCCCTTGTTCATGGAAATGCATTACATAGCGACGAGTCATATGGCCGCATCTCACTTAATAAAACCACAATTAGTTTCGAGGTTCAAACTTATATCTCTCAATAAAGAAATATAAAGAAATTTATGCATTGAACATCTCATTGATTGGTTTGGAAATTAATAAAAAAAATAATAATGCATTCCTGTTGTATTTAGCGGCCTCTAACCTTTGACCTTAAATGACATACACTCTATAAAATAGAATATACATAACCTAATATATAAGAAGAACATGTATGGTGTTCAAGTCCATAATCTTCTTAATATATTCAACACAATCTATAACATTTCTTCACTCATAATATTTTTCAACCGTACTCTTCACCTGATTTTCACATCTTATCGGCGTTCTTCTTCATGGATTGAAAAACAACAATTTTATAAGTCAAGATTTTTGTATCTTATTCAACGATTTTAAGATGCAGTTTCTCACAGTTTTGATGGCTTCATCGAATCTTTAAAAAACAAGAGAACAAAAACCAAATGGAAATATGAACCATCTCCTTAGAAAACTTGTTCCATTATCGGTGGATTTACAGCACCTCTCCATGATGGTCCAGCCTTTGGTACCATCTTTCCAAAATATAGTGTTAGCCTTGATGATCCGCACATCTATGGTTTACTTAAGGCTTACATATTACCCCAGGGATTTTCCATGATGACTGGTTCGAAAATAATCCAACTCAAAAGTTTGGTATGTGTCTGGTTTGGTAATGATACCATTCCTCATCTCCATTCTCATGTTCATCAGAGTTCACACCTGCTGAGCGTGGTGGAACAGGACAAATCAAAACAAGCCCAACCAATTACCTTTGACTGGACTGGAATTCAGTATCCTCGGAACTGGGAGATAAGATACAATGAGCTTAGGAATGTAGATGCCGCACGAAGTGCCTTAACTACTAATCCTTTCAGATTTAACAGACAAACTAGTTCTTTCAGACACATTGAACCAGATTCTATACCTGCCCCTGCATTCTCTTTACTTCCTCGTTCTCCCTCTGTTTCTTCTATTCAGACTGACAACAGAAGAACTATCCAAAGAACTCCTTCTATTTCTCTTCCTGTGACTACCTCTTTCACAGGTCTAAATGATAATGAACACAGAGGCCAACACCAAAACTACCCTGCCTGTCGAAAGACTCTCCAAAAAATACAACATCAAAAGCAGAGACCAAGTCTAGGAATGTTTTCTCTCCCTAGACAGAACAATGCCATAGAAGCAACCATCCAAGGAAGAAAGTCTTTCCATCCAGGAAGGAATTTGCCCGACATACCCTTCAGGCAGTACTCTTCTGATGGGAATACTAAAAAGGAATTTCTTCCCCACAGATCCTCTGGAGTAGATGAGTCTACCTCAGATGAAATTAAACTTGCAAATTGGGGAAATCTGCAACATAAACTTATAGCCCAGAATCTTGATGACATGGCTTTAGATCTGCTACAAATAAAAAATTCTATCCTTGATGAAAAATAAAAGGTCTCCCTCCTCGAAACAAAGATGGATCTGTTAAACCATCTTTTATCAGACTCGGATGAAATTAAGACTGCTGTGTCTGCAGCCGCAGTCAAAATAGAAAAAATATTGGAGAGAATTGAAGAACTCATAGTTCAGATGGATAATCTTAAGTCCAGAGTTCCAAAGGTAAGTCCCATGGCTTTTGCTTTAGCCACTCAAGGATATGAGAAGAAATCTGCTAAGCCTCAGCTGGAAAGAAGTTTTTATTTCGGAATGTTTAGCGCAGATACTGAAGATGATAGACCGGATTTTGATTTCGGTCAAAATGAAGCAGACTTAGAAGAAGTCTAGGACTAGATAGGATTCTTTAAATCCTGCAAACCTGCCATTGAGCCCAAATATCTTCAAATGATGTCAGCACATACAATGAAAAGTGAAATACCTGACATTCCTCAGTCCTCAGCCCTGAATGATACCTCTATGACTTCTGCTTCAACCGCTCCGTAGTTTAATACAAGTTCAGTCAGTAACATTATATCTCAGATGCCGAAACATCCTGTTCAGAACATCCAATGTCAGTCAAGAGAAGAGATAAAAACTGCAATCACTTTGTTATTTCATTGGACTATTGCACAAAGAACGAAGAATTCCTCTTTTACTAGACAATATCTAGGGAGCCTAATAGTTGCAGGACTCTCAGGACTTGCATCTGATTGGTGGCATTTTCTCCCTACTGAGGCCATAAATGAAATGCTGATAGCAAATGATGCTGATCAACAAATTTTGAAGGCTCTTGGAAAACAGTTTCATGGTGATGATCAGATTGATGATACAGAACATTTATCATCACTATTTATGTCAACTAGGATTTGTAATCGCTCACAGGCCGAAGCTTACTTTTTCTATATGCAGAAGCTATTGATACAATCTGGTAAAGATACTGATCCTGCTTATTTGAAGCACTACCTGCGTAGATTTCCAGGGCATGTTCCTGACACTGTCGAACAGTATCTAAAAGATAAAAATATTAATTACAGAGATCTGTCTATAGCACACCTTCATCATCATATTCTTGCGACCTGGCAAGAACATTGTTTGGAGAAACAAGTCTCCAAAGATTTCAAAAGGCATCAGAGTATGTACACTCCGTCATTCTGTAAAAATGTTGCGCAGATGCCAGATTGGGGTTGTGGTGAACACAACCGAGGACATTTACAATATTCATGTAAATGCCATCAGAAAAAGTCTAAAGGGTTTTATTCAAGCGCTCCTCGTTATTATTTCCCTGATAAACCCTTGCAATTCAACAGAAAGCCTAAACATAAGACCCACAAAGATTTTCCTGAAAGGGCTGCCTGTAAATTCATCAAATGTCGCCCTTATCAAGCCAATAGCAAAGCCTGTTTTCTTTGTGGGAAGTCTGGTCATTGGGCTAATAAATGTCCAAAGAAAAAGAATAAGCCCAAGTTAGCAGCCTTCTGTGATAATTTGGATCCTAAATGGTGGGATCAACCTCATTAGGATGAATCCCCATCCGGTGAAGTCCTTTTCCTTCCTTCTGAAGACTCTGATTCTTCCAGCGAATCAGGTGGTGAGCATCAGCCTGCTTTGAACAAATTTGCTCCTTCCTCCTCTTCATCCAATTCTGAGCTAGAACCAAATTTGGGGGGATATGAGGTCCCTGATTTTCATTTTTCTCTTAACATGTTCTCTTTGTCACAGCGTCAAGAGATTAAAAAATGGATTGCTACAATAGATTTACAGCTCTCCGACATTGAGCCTTATGAGTACCAGAAAAGAGCAAATCTTAGAGAAGCTAAGAAACAGTTGCTCAGACAGCTTGAGCAGTCAAAAGGCAAGGAGAAAGTAGAATATGTAACCTCTCTCTCTTACAGCCCTGCCGAGTTATATCATAACTATCCCGTAAGACATTCTGAAAGGCAGAAGTTTCGTCTAGATAGAGAAGCTAAGCTAAGGTTAGAAATAAGAGAAAAACAGCAGCAGCTGAAGCAACTCTGTGCTGAAATTGAAGACTTGAAGAATGCAGTAAAAGTAATTCAGACAGAGCGTGATCAATCTTCAGATGAAGATTTAAGCAAGCACTATGAAAGTGCTTTGAGTACTGAAAGCACCAGAGAAGAATCCCCTGAACCTCCATCAAATCCTAGCCTCTCTATGCTTTCAGGTCCTAAAGAGTATATCCCTGTACAGTTCCATCCTTGTGAATATAAACCTTACACTCTCAGTTGCATGATAGATTCAGGATGCTAGGTAAACCTAGCCAGAGGTTCTGCTTTACCATCCTTTTATTGGGAAGACACCATTGATGGCGGAACAACAATAAATGGAACCCCGGTTCCTCTTCAAGCTAAAGCCGAACTATTTCCTATAAATTTCAATGGCATACGAGATAAACTAACAGTTTATAGAATGGATGGTCTAAGTGAAGATTGTGTCCTAGGAGCAGAATTCCTTCACAGAGTAAGTCCTTATCTAGTAGACTACAAAAAGATGAAGTTCACCTGTGTTCTGAACGAAAAAACAGTATCCCTCCCTATATCTTTTAGGTCTGTTCCTAAGTGTAAGATAACTGAAGAAAAACCTGTACATATTCCTAACAGAGCTCAGCTCATGAAAATGGAGCGAAGTAAATCTTTCTCTGATGTCCATTGAGAAAAGACATTAAAAGATATTGCACAGAAGCTGGAAAAGGATTGCTGCTCAGATAGTCCTAATGCATTCTGGACTAGAGAAAAATATTTCGTTTCTCTCCCATATGACCCTCTTCAGCACATAAAACCTATGAAAGCCTCTGCGGCACTCATGTCGCCCTCAGAAAGACAGTTCTGTGATACAGAGATAAAAGAACTGTTAGCAAAAGGCTTAATAGAACCTTCAAAAAGCCCTTGGGCTTGCAGGGCATTTGTAGTCAATAAACACTTTGAGCAGAAAAGAGGAAAACCTAGATTGGTTGTAAATTATAGGCCACTTAATGCAGCTCTACAAAAAGTAAGGTATCCTCTGCCAGACAAAGCCAGCCTGTTGCAGAGAATAACAGGTTGCACGATCTTTAGTAAATTTGATCTTAAATAAGGATTCTATCAGATTGGCATTATACCTAAAGATCGTTTCAAAACAGCATTTGTGGTACCCCATGGTCAATACCAGTGGAAGGTACTACCTTTTGGGATTAACAATGCACCTTCTAAATTTCAGAAAAGAATGGAGGATATTTTCCATGATTTCAGTTGGGCATTAGTCTTCATAGATGACATACTCATATGTTCTAAGATGCTGCAAGAACATCAACAACACTTGCAGAATTTTTATGAGTTAGTCTTCAAACATGGATTGGTTCTGTCCGAGCCAAAAATGGAAATAGGGAAAACAGAAATTGAGTTTCTTGGATTTAAAATCCAAAAAGGTCAATTTATTCTTCAAGAACATGTTCTGCAATGTTTTAAAAGTTTTCCTAATGAAATTTTGGATAAGACCCAGTTGCAGAGATTCCTTGCATCTCTGAATTATATTAGACCTTTCTATAAAGGTCAAGCAGCTGACATTTTTATTTTGCAGCAAAGGCTAAAGAAGCATCCGCCTAAATGGTCAGCGGCTGTAGTCCAGAAGATAAAAAGAAAAGTTCTGTCCCTGCCTCCTCTGTCCCTGCCAACTGGAACTGGTAGCTTAATAATTGAAACAGATGCTTCCTCTCAGACATGGGGCAGAGTATTACTTGAAGCTATAGATGGCGGAGAACACATTTGTGGTTATGGATCTCGATCCTTTAAAGCAGTAGAATTGAATTATCCATCAAGCCACAAGGAGATATTGGCTGTCAAAAAGACAGTCCAACACTTTCGTCTGTTCTTGAAGCCTGTCAAATTTATTATTAGAACAGACCTCAAAATCATGCCTGGTATTTTGAAGAATGAAAGTTTAATGGCAGAAAACAACAATAGGATATTAAAATGGTTTTTATGGCTTAGCAATTTTGATTATGAAATTATTTATAAGCCTGGATATCTTAACTGTTTGGCTGACATGTTAACCAGAGAATCAAATCAGCCTCAGCCTCCTGCATTAAATATGTTTTTAGCCAGAGCTTCCAGTTCTAGCTCCAGACGAGGTAGCAGCAAAGCCCCAACCAACCAGCTAACAACTTCTATCATCCCTACTCCAAAAGGCGGAGTCTATCTTTATCCACGAGAAGATGTGTTACCAGAAAAAGAAAGAAGAAAATTACTGGATGAAACTCCAAGAGAGGAAGCCGAGAGGTTTCTCGAGCTCTGCACCATTGAACAGATTCATTCCTCTCCCTTGAAGTTAGATATTCTGGAGATATGGGAAAAAGAATCTTTCCTTAGCTTTCATAATGCTAGAGAAAAGCTTATCAAATATCGCGATGTCTGGATCGACTGCAATCCAGAGAAAGAAGGAGAAGTCTGGTATGTTGATCTTGGTTTCGGAAAGACTTTCCTGGTACACCTTCAGCCTTATTTTACAATTTTGCAGAGAACAAGGGAAAGTTGTCATCTGTGCTGATCCTTCAAATCTAAGAAACAAAGCCTGGACTGGTTGGACTGAGATACTCCTGGATCGCTTCTGTCCATGAGTAGACTGGAATAATAGACGTGCTAACTTCATAGCACATATGGAAGCAGATATGCAAATAGCAGATCAAAACCATCAGTGGTTCAAATTCCTACTAATCCATGAAGGTGGATCTTATAAACCTTTAGACCATGAAATATATGTAACTCATAAGTTTATCATGAAAGATGAAAAGGGAAAAGCTAAACACTCCAAAATTATAACTCGACAGACACCACTAAATTATAGAGTTGAATCCCATTTTAGAAGTGAATATTTATATGGACCAAACCCTTTATTTCATGGCTCTGACATAGAGCGTTGCTTCGGAGACCTGCTCTATAATCCACCATAATTTGTTGAACAACCGCCCTATATGGAGGATTCCCAATTTTATTATGATTCGGATGAAGATGGAATGCTCGGATGCACATGTGGCGGAATTGAAATTGATGGCTATAGAGATTGCGCCTGTTTTCAAGGACGTGATGGCTATGATTAAATGGAAGCAGCAGTGGGCCATATCCGAAGGCTGAGTCGGCCAGCTTTGCCCGACATTGTATCCGTAGTGGGCCAGATTAAAGCTCCACAATGTAATAGTTAGGATTCTTGCTGACATGGGCCAGTCCTGCTCCACCTTGTTTAATATGTCAAAGTCAGTCTGTCAGAAAAGAAGATTCCGGGTCCCCGTAATGCCTCAGGCTAATTAAGGGACGAGATAACGACAAATGGTAGTCCCCACTTGTCGCCCCGGATGATTCGGTTTTTGACCCATAGGCGTTAGCTTTTTTACCGGATCTACCGGCTTACCGGTGACTGGCAGTCACAACTTACCGGACCACCGGCTCAAAAATGTATAAATAAAGGCCTCGGGCCTCAGTCGAGGGTGTGCTGTTTGCATCGAGCAAGTAGTCTGCTCTGCAAGTCTAAGTGTCTGCAAGTTGAGTCTGTGTATTGAGCAAGTAGTCCGCTCTGCACATAAGTCTAGCGTCTGTATGAGGATTATGCTCTGCGACTTGGCCTTGCGCTAAAAGATCGCATCAGAAACTCAAGTTTATTAGTCTGTAATCAGACAAGTATGCTCTGCAGGTTGGCATCCAGCTATAACACTGCATCAGAAAGATCTGAAGTGTCTTAGATCCGTGTCTGTAAGAAAGCGTATGCTCTGAGACTTGGCTTTAAGCTATAATATCTCATCAAAAGCTTTGATTAGGGTCATTATATGTCCGCAGTGACGACCTTCGCATTCCGAAGGCGATCTGCATACCAGAGTCTGTAAATTTCTGTCTGTAACCATCTGAAGATAAGATTGCATAAATATAAGAAATGATTGAAGAACAAATGAATTGTTGACTGATGTTTGATCACTGGCAGCTTGTGCTATTATGAACTTCTTATTTAATTCAACAACGACGATCATGGACATTCAACACTACTCCATATATTCACAACGCAACAACATCTTTATCTTTAACTCACATCACAACCCTTTGAATCATTCATGCTCTGATACCAGTGTTAAATCATCAAGAAAATAGAGAGCAAATAAGAATGTAAAAATAACTGACGGAAAAGGCTAACAAATTTGCTCCATTAATCAATAGTACACATTGATACATATATAGTACATAATGTATAATTGACCTCTAACGGTATGACCATTAGGGTAAGATAATGAACTTAGATTAGAGCTTTCAACAATATATACACCGGTATGGGTGCATTAAAACGCACCGACCAATGTGTTGGAATTAAATGTACACACAAGTTTTGTTACTACAATGTATAAGCATGGATGTGTTTTTTTTATAATATACTCATCGACTCTTAGATGTTGTGTATGCATAGATGCATTTTAGTTAAATAATGTGCATTGATAAACATTCACTAAAACCTTTTGGGGCTCAGAATTTTTATTTATACTAAATATATGTTATAACTTGCTCAAAAACCTTTGTGCACAAATTCATATTAAACATGGATCTTTGAAGCACCGAGAGGGATCGAATGTTAGAGGTGTAATTTATTATTACATCAATAGGCATATATATGTTAGAATTTTGGGGTGGACTACCATCTATGCTTTTTCATCTACCAAAAAGAATGAGACAAGTGTATTGTCCAGATTGATTCTATGGGCGTCGTCCTAGATTAAACGAGAATGAGAAAAGTGTACTGTCTAGATTGATTCTATGGGCATTGTCCTAGATTAAACGAGAATGAGACAAGTGTACCACCCAGATTAATTCTATGAGTGTTGTCCAATATTAATAATTATTAATTTCAAAAAAATAATGAATAGTTTAATTAACATGTGATAAGTAGATTTAGTGATAGTTTCAACTATTCGATTATTATATACAACAAGTAGATTAACTCCATCAATTATTAGATACAACTACTAGCTTAACTTCAACTCTAATTACATACGACTTAGTCCAAGTGCATTTGGCATCTAGGAGTCTAGCTAATGTGCAGTCATGTAAGAGTCAAACTCCTGATAAAATAGTTCGAACTCTTAATAAATTCCTCTGAACTCATGTGATAACTACACTTAGTGGCATGGTATTGTGCAACTCATGTGACACTCGAACTCCACCTACCAATTGGTAGTCTAGTTAATGTGCATAAGGCTTAGTCGAACTCCATTTGGAAGCTAGAAATCAGGATAACTGAGATCTCTTTTATTAACTACAATAGATTTATATTAGCTTAACTATTAGATGCAACTATTAGCTTAACTCCAATGATTCTACAACTATTGGCTTAACTTCAACTCTAATTACTTAGGGCTTAGTCCATTTGCATTTGACATCTAGGAGTCTAGCTAATGTGCAGTCATGTAAGAGTCGAACTCCTAATAAAATAGTTCGAACTCCTATTTGAGCTCATGTGATAACTGCACTTAGTGGCATGGTATTGTGCAAATCATGTCACACTCGAACTCCACCTACTAATTGGGAGTCCACTTAATGTGCATAAGGCTTAGTCGAACTCCATTTAGAATCTAGAAGTCACGATAACTCAAAGCTCTTTTATTAACTACAATAGATTTATATTAACTTTTAAATTAACTATTAATCATTTTAACTCCTAATAAAAAAAAAAAAATCACTCATGTGATAACTGCAATTTGTGGTAGTCAGAAAAAAAAAAAATAGCTCATGTGAAAACTGAACTTAATGGCATGGTAATGTGTAGTCCATGTGACAATTGAACTCCATCTAGCAGCTCGAAGTTGAGCTAATTTTTCAAACCACAGTTTACAGCTCGGAGTTGAAGTAACGTGCAGTTCATGTGATAGTATAACTCCTAATAAAATCCTTTGAATTCATGTGATAGTGTAAAACCTTATAAAATCCTCTGAATTCATGTGATAACTGCACTTAGTGGAATGGTAATGTGCAACTCATGTGACACTGGAACTCCACCTACAAATTGGGAGTCCACTTAATGTGCATAAGGCTTAGTCCAACTCCATTTGGAAGCTAGAAGTGAGGATAACTAGGAACTCTTTTATTAACTATATTAGATTTATATTAACTTTTAAATTAACTATTAATCGTTCGAACTCCTTATAAAAAATTATAAAAAATAAAAAAAATAACTCATGTGATAATTGAACTTAATGGCATGGTAATGTGTAGTCCACGTGAAACTTGAACTACTTTGAAAGTCAAGTTAATTAGTCAAACAACATTTTACAGTTGGGAGTTGAAGTACCCTGTAGTTTGTGTGATAGTAGAATTCCTAATAAAATCCTCTGAACTCCTAATAAATTCCTCTTAACTCATGTGATAACTGCACTTAGTGGCATGGTAATGTTCAACTCATGTGACATTCTAACTCCACCTGCCAATTGCAGTTAATGTGCATAAGGCTTAGTCCAACTCCATTTGGAAGCTAGAAGTGAGGATAACTAGAAGCTCTTTTATTAACTACAATAGATTTATATTAACTTTTACATTAATTATTAAATACCACTATTAGCTTAACTCCAATGATGATACAACTATGAGCTTAACAACCACAACTAAAGTCATTGTTATGTTAGAGTAACTATTACATATAAGTAATTGACACATTTTTTAGGAAAAAAAATGTTAAGTCCAATGATATACAACTTTAACTTAACTTCAACTCCAATCACAAATTTTAATTGAAATTAACTTCACTTTTAAATTAACTATTAGATACAATTATTAGCTTAAATCCAATGATTATACAACTATTAACTTAACTTTAACTTGGATAACTATTAAATTAACTCTATTTGTGATATGCATCATACAACTATTAAATTAACTCCACCTGTGATAACTTATGCTTATGTGACACATGCAATTTTGTGTATATGAATTCGTGGAGGGGAATATTAAAATAACTTATAAATTATAAGTAACAATTAAATTTCCTTCCCCCTTGAATTACATGCATTTCATTATTAAAAAACAATGCTAATGTCCATACAATATCATCTCATCTCATAATAGAAAATCATCAAAATCGGCCCAAAGTGAAGTTCCGTCTAACCAAAATGTAACAACATCAATCACTACATATTTCATTATATCATATTTTTGAGTTTGCAGTTCCGGTGCGGAATTAAAGCAAGATTTCAAAATTCCGGGAGCGAAGAAAATAACAGCAGATTAGCCGCAACTTTCATGCTGCAAAATTCATATATATATATACAATCATTCTGAGAGACTTGTATCAAACGGAAATCTTTTAAAGCAATTCGATATCTGAAAATTCATAAAATTAGTGCATACAACTTGGAGCATAATTTATATCCATGGAAGGTTTCACAGGCCGGATTCTGCAACTCTGGGCTCTTGCCTTTGTATTTGCTCTTTTGTTTGCCGGGACTTCTTCTGCCAATGTTATTCTCATTGGAAATACCTTCACTTTCTCATTCGATGACATCGAGGCAGCTTTCAGTAAGTCCAGTACATCTTTTCGTTTTTGGGAGCACAAAGAATGAGAAATTAATATTATATCTTTTAGCTTGCAGTTTCTCTGCTATACCTACCATTTAATTCATACTAGTATCAATTGTAAACCTTGTTCATGTTTTTTGTACTTCAGGTCCGGCTGTGGAAAGCCAAGGAATTCGTGGTACTCTACAAGCAGCGCAACCTTTAGATGCATGCTCACCGCTTATGAACAAATTAGCAAAGGCAGCTGCAGGCGAAGGGATGAGAAGCTCGTCGTCATTTGCAGTAATTGAGAATGGTAATTGTACATATGACGCCAAAGTTCGAAATGCACAGGCTGCTGGCTTCTCTGCAGCTATTGTTTACCACAATAAATACAACAACTATTTTATTAAAAGTGAGTACTTAAAAGTAGTGCAGTTTCTGGAACATTTAGTAATTTTATTGATAGGATTTGTTTGACATAATTAATGCTTATCTGACACATGCAATTTCGTGTATATGAATTAGTAGACGGGGGCGGGAACTCCGAAGGCGTCACAATACACGCAGTGTTTATTTCAAGGGCGGCAGGGGAAGGGCTCCAGACTTACATTAATAAATATGAAAATCTTGAATGTCAGATCACCCCTTCTTACCCTGTAGAAAGAAGTAGAAGTAGTAAATCATTGTACTGGAAAATCATGTTGTTGTTCTTTAAAATTGGTCTGCTCGTGCTCGTCATGTATGTTGTTCTAAGACGCAACACCAAGAGTCGGGAAGAGCTGAAGGCATTCCCAAGTCTCATATTCACATCACCTGCTGATGAGAAGGGCACCTCGGCGATCTGCGTTGTATGCAGGGAGGATTATACAAGAGGGGATAAATTACGCCTTCTGCCATGCGATCATAGTAAGTTTGCTGTAATTATATCTAATATGAAATGGTTCTTTACATAGTTGATTTATATAAATGGTCGCTAATTTGCTAAAACCCAATGGTTCTTATTTTGATGGCAGGATTCCATGCAGTGTGCATAGACTCTTGGCTCACGAAGTGCAAAACTTTCTGTCCTGTGTGCAAACGTGATGTGAAGAGTAGTGTGAACGAGCCCCCAGCATCAGAGGAAACACCGCTTCTTCTATCTTCTTCATCTTCTATCAATATTTCTTCTTCATCATCATCGGGATCTGCTAATTCCACTCTTTCATCTCCATCAGGATCTTGGGTTGTGCATATACCTTCTTCCACTGAATCCACCCATTCAATATCTAGTATCTAGTCCCCGAGGATCTTGGGCTGTGCATATACCTTATCATCATGAATTGGGGCTGCTAATTCCAGTCTTTCATCAGGGGCTGCTAATTCCAGTCTTTCATCTAGTCCATCAGGATCTTGGGTTGTGCATATACCTTCTTCCACTGAATCCACCCATTCGATATCTAGTATCTAGTCCAGCAGTATCTTGGGCTGTGCATATACCTTATTTCACTTCTCTACCTTCTCATTTTGTACCCTCATCATATTTGTCACAATCATTTGGTTCGCCCGGACAGGAAATTTTTTCACATTAATCCATCTAACAGCGACTCCTGCTTCTTCTAATTACAAAATTCTTGTATATTCCATCTAACACCGACTCTTGCTTCTTCCAATTCCTTGTTGTAAGAGTACTGCAGGATTCATAATGTTCTGCTCATTTTGTGAGTGGCATTCAAGTAGATTCAGTATAGCATCCTTATGTGCTCACAGCTTCGTTGTTTTTCTGAAGCCATTGAATGATCGGTGTCTCAAAACATTGAATTATATATGCCAATCATGAATGTTATTTGAATTATACTTGTCGCCATTTGAGATTGAAAAGCCATGTGAGATTGAAAAGCTTTTGAATTATATGTGAGATTGAAAAGCTTTTGAATTATATATGCCAATCATGGACGTTATTTGAATTGTACTTGTCGCCATGTGAAATTGAAAAGCTGTCCAGTTTCATAAAGCCATCAAAAATTAATTTGTTGAGGCATTTATTATGGTTATTCTAGTAGAACATTCAACAGTAGGCTGAACAGTCTATGGTATAAATCAAGGGTGAAGTATATATATATATAATTTTAATTGTTTTAAAATAAATATATGGTTTTATTAAATATTTATTATCATGATACATTTAAACCATTTGAAATAATCTCAAAATTTTTATGAAATTACATATGATATTTTAATTTTATATAATAAACATATAATTTTATTAAATATTTATTATGATGATAAATTTAAGCAATTTGAAATAATCCTCATATGATATTTTAATTTTGTATTTATACATTTGAGATTGAATATTAATTTTAAAAAAATTGAGAGATGATAAATTTTATTAGTTGTAAAAATTATTATTAAAATTAGTTTGGGAAATTATATTGAAGAGTCTAAAAGTTGTTGAATTCTAGCACATAGAGTAAGAACTAAAAAATTTGAAAGATGTTTGAAAGTCGTAATATGAATGGGAATTAATTTTTTGAAGAACCATAATTTTTTTCTCTCCAATAGGTTGCATTAATTTGGCATTGTCTATGACAGTATTGGGAGCACCTTGCTAAACCTCAATAACTTCAATTAAAATAGAGTTAAAAAGACAAAGAAGCAAGTATACTAATGGTCACTTTCATCAACTAGGTAAGATAATTGAAAAAGAAAAATCCAACATCATAACCAAGAAACTTGTGATGTGCCCGTGTCCACAAGATATGAACTTGTAGTTTCGTAACCTGTACAGTCGCCCCATTTATGAGAATTTATTGCAATGGAGAAGTGTTGCAACCTTCATCGAGGTAGCCTAAGATCACAATCACAACGCAAAATAAGTGGAATAGAGAACAGGTCTTCACACAAATGATGGATTAGGGTTTCAACACAATTGAGAAAATTCTAGTCTATTCTAGTGAGATGTTGAACAATGTAAGCTTGACGACGTTCTAGCAGCCGCCCAGTTGTCCTCCCAATCGTTTAACCAACTTCCAACCACCCAACCATCTATAACTAAACTTCACCGCCCAACAACAAAAGGAATACTAAGAACATACTTGTAAAATATGCTATAAACACACCATTTTAGAGCTGCATAATGCAAACTTATAGCTTTCTCTTTTGCTTAATAAAATTCTGAGGAGTAGCTCAAAGTTTTTGTCTTATTGCATTTCCAGTTCTTGTTTTTAGTTTTCTGCTTGCATTTTCTACCTTCAAACTGGTACCAGATCGAGCTTGTGGAGAGTGTAGTTGTGGAAGAGCATAGGTTGGATGTGGAAGTGCAAACTATGGTCACTGGGCCTTTACTTAGTGAAACTATGTCATAGCACCTTCGTTCATGGGATATTAAAGAATACCCCTAATTTCACTAGATATCCCCACCCCCTAATACCTACAATATATTGACCTTATTTTTCACAATTAAATAGGTTGCAACCGGTCGAGTAAACCATGGGCCAACCGATTTGGTAAGTTTCGGTGATTCTATCACTGGTGTCTGAGAAGATGCTAAATTTTGGGTCTTTGGTCAGTATGTCTTTATGAGTGTTCTTGCAATGTGTAATTTGTGCCATTTTGGAAAATTGAAAAACTATGTTTAAACGCATAAGCACGAAATCAAAACCAATTGAGAAACAAAGCAACAATAAACAATAAAATGTGGAAATGTAAAAAAAAACCAACCTGGAATTGAACGGAACTGTGAAAATGTTCTCTGGTAAAAATCACAGTAAAACCCACGTAGCAAGGTAAATTTTGAATGTGAAAATGGTAAGAAAATATAAAGAACACATCTATTTATAGATTTTCCGCGAGTCAAATTCAGGCCATAGGATTAAAAGAAATAGATGTTCGGGATCAAATCTTGCAGGATACGAAATCAAGATGTGAGGTTTGAATTTTACTAACTCTCCCGTAATACGCAATCCGGAAACTGCGGGTTGTGGGATGCGGGTTCAACACTTTAACAAACTAATGTGCATGAGAGTTCCCACAATCCACAATTGAGGGTTGCGGGATGCAGGAATAAAAAATCTTAAAATTTTAAATAACATTTTCCGCAGTCCGCAATCCGCAAAATTGTGGGTTGCAGGTTACGAAAACACACAACACAACTCATAATTCAAACTACATCCTGCAATCCGTAATCCGTAATTGCGGGATGCAGGTTGCGGGATGACAAAATGCGGTTATTGAAAAATATTCCTGTGCCCACAATCCGTATTGCGAGTTGCGGAACAGAAAAATTGCAAATGTAAAACCAAGTTCCCACAATCCACATTGCGGGTTGCAGATTGCAGGAAAGACACATTTTTGGGGAAAATTAGTCTTTTCTGCAACTCACCCATTCACACAAAAATGCATAAATTTTCAAAATGTTAACTAAATCAAATTATGACAAAGACATAGACACCATGGTAAAACTTATCGAAACCCAAAAATGAATGAGGAATGTAAACATTACCTTTGCATATAAAATTGGGGCTCTAATGTTTTGGATAGAACATGTGATTTGTTGTATCTACCAAAAATAACTACTTGCTAGGACGAACCAGTTATATCTGTAAATAATAACTTCCTTATAGAGAATAACATGTCAGTAAACAAATAATTCCGCCTCAAATTTTAGAAAATGTTTATAGAATAATGCAACCAACAAGCAGAACTACCAAAATGATTTATACATTCCCATCCATGATCAATTAAAGATGATGCAAATCTTATTAAGGGGTATGAAGAATAATAAGGATCCCTTACCCTTAGGCGATCATAGGCATACCATTTAAGTTGAACCTAGGAGAAAACCTGGGACTACCCTGGACATCAAAACATAGATCACCTTGATTTATTAATCAGATTCTTTTCCTTGATAGATCACCTTGATTATTTTTTTTTGAAATAAAACCAGTAAGGCCTCATTTACATAAGACCACTCCCCTGATTTGGTAATCAGTGCCATTCACAAGCCTGATTTGGAAACTGAACAAGCCGGCTCGATAAGGAGACCCCTTATCTTCCAGTTGTATCACTGAAAGTAACTATCATGGCCTGATAACCATTTAGTGATAATTTCAGTCCAACATCAAACCTATGATCATGGAAGGGCTAGCTTGTGATAAGACCCCCCATGTCCTTATGTACAACAATCGCCTTACTAGAGAAACAAAAATTTATTTAAGTGTGAATTGCAAGACACTACCATGGCTTGATATCCACATAATAGTAGCGTTACTCACCGATGCTTTGCAAATCATGAATGAACTGACCTTTGATAGGATCATCCATCTTTCAGCAGAGACTGAAAGCCACCTCCCTAGTTTGATGGTGACGATGTCATTCCACCAAGCATCTATGAACCTAATGGTTTGGCTTGTGATAAGACCCCCCATCTTGCAATCCACAATTGTCAACGAAAACTATTTTCAATGTGACTATGATAGGATCCAGGGCATATAAGGCTGACCAGGTCATTAGAAGAAATTTCAACTCAAAATGGGCCTCCTAAAAAAAATTAATAAAATAATAGTTAAAATAATAAAATAATATTTATTAATTTTGGAGGAAGAAAAGAAAAAAACTATTTTTTTGTTTATATTTTTGACATGTCTCCCTGTGTTTTTACTCAAAGTTTGATTGAGAGAGCTCGTTGGATGCAAAATTAAATTCTACATCTAATGAGTACCCACTCGGCATACTTTTGATGGACTCCGAACAAAGGAAACAGAGAAACACACACACCAAAATATATACATAAAGTACTAAATTGTTCAAACAAAATACTTTTTGAGCAGAGAAACATTCACTAGGTAAGTGTCATTAACTCCCCCATTGTCTGCAACTAAATAGTGTTAGGACCAATCTTTTCTGTAACAATGAAAGGTCCTAGTCACAGGTGTTGAAACTTGGTATATTCTGTATTGTCCTTATGTTGTTTATCCCATCTCAATACCAAATTCCCTACTGAAAAATATCTGTCATAAGAAGATTTCTCATCGAACCATCTTTTAACTAACTGTTGATGTTAATACAGTTGGTTTTTGGACTTTTCCCTATATACTTCCAACTTAAGCAAAGTTGAAGCATGGATGAATAATCTTCTTGAATAGATTGGGCTAGTTGTAATGAGGGGACAGTAAGATTGGATAGCAGGATGGCTTCCTTTCCATAAACTAAATAGTAAGGAGAATTTCCAATGGCTACCTTCGGGGTAATTCGGTCTGCCCAAAGAACATTGTAAAGTTGGGTGTGCCGATCTTTATGATGAGAGGCCACTGTTTTCCTCAGAATGTTTATCAGGTTCTTGTTAGAATATTTAGCAAGCCCATTTCCTTAAGGATAATAATTGGCATCAAACTTGAGTTTAATCCGTTTTTCAAGGGCATAGTGTGTGAGATCAATGGACATGAAATAAGATGCATTGTCGAAAACTAGATATTCGGGGGCACCAAACCTAGTGACTACTTGACTTTCCAGGAAGGATATCACTTAGTTTGTATTGCACTGTCTGAGGGGAACTACTTCTACCCATATGGTAAAATAATTCTTAGCTATCAGGATGTACTTGTGTTGCAAGGAAGAAACATGGTTGATGGGTCCGACAAAATCCAATCCCCATTACTGAAATGGGAACAAGACTGATACTGGCTACAAGGGGCAGGCAAGTTTTTTAACTTTGTCAACACACTTCTGACAAGGCTCACATTTTTTGACGTAGGCATGGGAATCTCTAAACAAAGTAGGCCAGTAATATCCTTCCCTTATGATCTTCTGAGATGTCGTCTTGTTGGCACCCCAACAACTCCACTTTCATTTCCCAAAATAAAGGGGTCCCCATTAGAATTTTGTAAATATTTAGCTTTGGGTTTCTTTTTCTTTTATCTTGCTTGATTTGGAAGGTGATTTTTTTTGGCCTTATTTCTCGATCTTTCACTTCTTGTGTTGCTTGTTCTTGGGATTGATTCTTCTTTTCATGGGAATTGGGTGAATTGGATGACCTTAGTTGCTTGAACCCTTTTTTTCCTTTTCGATGCTTAAAGTTGATTTCATGTCTTTATTGTGTCCTTTTTGAAGTAACAACAAGTATCAATTTGTGAAAATATTAACAACACTTGCATGATTTCATTTAACCTTGGTCGTGTTGTTTATATGCTTCCAATTGAATAAATTGATTTTTCGATAACCTTACGACATCCTTTCCAAATGCGATTTGCACTTTACCAGCAAGTAAGCATATTGACAGATAAAATTATTTTTAAATAAAGGCTTACTTTCAAGATTTTGATTCACGTCTTAAAAAGAGTATATTTTAAAGAGTGGGGATGAACTAATCACTTTCATCCATTATGAATGTAATTACTCTTTTTTTATTTCAAATAAGAAAAGACATTGATAAACAAAATCTAATTTAGGACTTTTTATGAAATACATACCTTGTTTTATATCTACCAAATGATCATTAAAATCATAAATGTTTTTATTAATAAAAACATGCTTATGGCAGTAATTATATGGTAGAATTTTAAGAACTCATTAATCTCCTCTTATCATTTCATTAAAAGTTCCTAAGAGAAAAAAAAGTCTAATTCACCAAATATTGTATTTAGGGAATTACTTACATTATAATACTTTAAACACTTTTATTTTTAACTTTTATAATGTAAGTATATTATTCTAAAACTTTTGTCGTTATTAAATTGAATATTAAAAGCATAAGTTTCACTTTTTGGTGGTATCATTAGTTGTTTAAGAGATAATGTTGTGGTATAATTCATTAACTCTTAACACATTTTTTTTCTTCATAAAATTTGATACATATAGTGGTGACTTTGGAATTTTCAAATGAGCATTGGAGAAGTTTAATGAGCATTACATTATGTTTGTTTCAAAACCTTCATATCCAATATTTTGTAAACAATTATTGCTGATAAAATTTAATTTATATGTTTGCATCCACCTTTCATTTTTTTTTTTTTTTTTTTTTTTTTTTTTTTTTACTTCCAGGCATAAATCGATTTTCCATGAATACATGAGATGTTAACTTATCACAAAAAAATAAAAAAAATCTGCAACATATTTTCTTTTCATCATCAAAGGAGTTTACGCATGAGCATAATACCAAAGATCATGAAATTGATAACATATCGTAGAATCTTGAAATATGGAATCATAAATGAGGATGTCCTTGAAGGCCATCTTATTCGCCAGTGTGCCAGCTTATATATATGAAGAAGATAACACGTGTTATCATTAAATTATGCTTTCCTTATGTTTGAAGAATTCGATGCCAAGAGTTGTCACTCTAACCGCAGAAAGAAACTAGAATCTTGTTTTTCATTAAGAGATGGTCAAGTCAAATAGTTAAGGGAATATTACGTGCAATAAATTCAGTTAGCAAAAGATATCATT
The DNA here is from genome assembly GCA_001517045.1 of Pseudotsuga menziesii. Taxonomy (NCBI): domain Eukaryota; kingdom Viridiplantae; phylum Streptophyta; class Pinopsida; order Pinales; family Pinaceae; genus Pseudotsuga; species Pseudotsuga menziesii. The sequence goes on from LPNX010416809.1 coordinate 656,827, forward strand.
AGCCAGCTCGTGTTAGAGGTTCGATGGTTTTGCTACTGTGTCAATGTAAACATAAAAGTTGCTGTAACTTCCTGCTATCATATAGGCTATGTTGGCAGATCGGAAGAGGTTCCAACCTATTCTAAGGGACAATTCATCGTATCATTAAAGAAATAAGTTACTTCAATATCCCATGTGCATGTAGTAATAAACACCTCTGAAAAATGCCAGCTTTGATAAAGGAAAACATGCATGTTCTTAAGGATCAACATCACTAGACCTAATCTTGCCGTGAAGAACAATGCACAAACAAAAGCTATTTTGAGTCTTTTAAAATGAGAAATATGTGCAGCCTCCATCACCGGTTACAACTATTTTCCTCAACTAACCTCCTTCTCCAGATGGTAACCACCACATTTCTTTTGAAGTAAATGAATCACCTTCACTTAAGGAACAAACTAATATGGTAAAAGTCACTTGAATACTGGGGTTATCAAGCTATGGATTGTGTAAAAGCTGGAAGTGAATCGTTAAAAGAAGACATTAGTTCATTGAATGATATCAAGGAATCGATGAAGAGAAAAGGTTCTTAATCTCTGTTATTATTTAACCATTTGAAATATTTCATTCATTTTTAATGAGCTATCATTTTTTCTTCTTTCATTTTGCGTAACTAATATTGAATATCTATATGTGCAGGTTTGTTACACTAGTTTTTGAAATAATGCCTCCCTCTTGAAAAGATAGTGCACTAGAGATTGCATGAAGAAATAGTTTATTACATGAAGAAATAGAAGATTGTTGGATTCCCGTCGTCATTCAGGAGAGGATTTTCTGTAGTGAACTGCAAGCAAACTAGGACGAAATAACAAAATCTAAAACATGGGTTTTTTCCAGAAGATACCCATTTACTAGTCACGTGAGGAATTTACTAAAAAGAGTGAAGAATTTGGGAGATTTTCGGGGTTCTTTCAACACGTTTTTTCAAGTTGCGGCCAGCAAGGAGAGTCAGTTCGTCTCTCAACTATCTATTTGTTTGTATTTGCCTATTTAAACTAGAGCAAAGATTGCTAAAAAATGGGGTCTCCAGAAATTGGAAGATGAATTGTTTTCTCTTCTGAAAACATTATTTTCTGTAAACTTTGCTTTGGGAAGAATTTAGGAGATGGTGTGAGATGGAAGGTCTCTGCAGAATAGAGCGAGTTTCATTATTCTATTATGTTTCTATTTTGTAAATCTTGAGGTCTGCAAGTAGAGTGGAGGCGTTGTTGCCAAAGGGGAATGGAGTACATGAGAAAAGACTTGTTAAAATTATAAACACTTTCTGGTTTTGATTACTCTGTTGAAGTTTCTCTTCATGGATGATTATCACTCGATTTTTTCAAATATACTTTTTCTCACTTCAAAGCTTTATGCAATTATACTTGGTTATGGTTGCATTGGTTATCTGAAATTTACTCTAGTCACACAATATTAATGTTTGACAAAGTATTACTCAATCTTTTTATCCAATATTTTTATTGATGATTGTGATTTAGTGATAATACATTTCATGTTTATTTCTGGATAGCATTTGTATTTTTACGATGTTTTCCTTAATGAATATAATGTTTTATTCGAACATTTGATGTTGAACATTAGTTATCAATTAACATGATATTACAGAATAAATTAAAATAGTTTTCTATTTTAATTTTCTGTTTTAGTACACTTTAAAATAAGGTGATTTTTTTATGATAGTAATTTTGATATTTTTATCTAAATTGTTATCATTCATCTCTTTGTTATTATTAATAATTGGTTGATAATTAATCTAATCTTTTAAATTCGCTCTTAGCTAGCTGAGATACGGTCAGTAGTTTTAGTTTTAATTCTATTTGTAATTAAACTTAGTTTTTTTAAGTAAGGTTTTAGTAGTTGTTAGATAGTTCTGTAGATCAATAGTTTTGTATTTCAAATAGGTTTACAACTGAATATTTAAACAAAACTGAAAACAATAGACTTTCATTAAGAAAGCACATTAGATTAGCTTATACTTAGAAATTGATTTAGAACTTAAATTTTAACAGTAGTTTAATTTATGAAACATTTTGCTGAATTTTTATATTCTCCTTAAGAGGATAAATTCAGCTGGTAGCAGGATACCATAACCTATGAGGTTTTGTTATTCCAAACACACCAGGAACTGTTCTAAGTAACTTGTGTGGGCGTAATCTCCTTAGTTGGCCTAGGTCTGAAAATCCGGCTGACAAATGGTGCTAGAAGGAGGGCCATGAGGTAAAACAAGTGGTTTTATTTTTAATTATTTTTAATAACCATTTATCCTCTTGCTCTTTGATTTTTCAGCTTTTATATTTTTTATTCTTCTTTGTTGCATGTGTTTAAGGGTGGGTTAGATGGCAAGCTAACCATTTAAAGAGTGAATTAATATTGATTGTTTATCATTCATGGCTCATGCCCAAATTCTTATTTGGGAATCAATTTTTAGTTTTACATTACTTGATATTCCCAATGAGACAGTTAACCTCTTTTAGAAACTTGAACTTGATGGTGAAGGAAATATATCTACAAGGAAACACCTCAAGAAGTTTTTGTCTAAATGTAATAAACATAAGATTATTGATCTTAGTGCTACTTGCAGGTTATTTGCTCTTACTCTCAAAGGACGAATCAAATGCTGGTTGGAAACATTTCCACCTAATTTCTTTTTTACATGGTTTCAATTTGAACATGAATTTTTAGATACTTTTAAGGATTATGATTCTAATAAACTATGTAGTGAATTGCAGGCTCTTCGAAGGAAGAAAGGTGAGTCTTCAGAAGACTTTTCAGTAAGGCTTTCTCATATCCTTTGCAAATTTCACATTACTAATTTACCTTCTAAATCTGATCTTTTAAATATTGTTTTCAAATTTCAAGTTCCTCTTATTCAACAAAATCAAGACGTTGGTCAAAATAATGTTTCAACAAATCATTTACCAACCCTTCTAGAAACTTCTTCCTCTATCATTGATTCAGATACTTCCATAAGTTCTACCCAACCCCAAGGTGACAATATCAAAATAGAAGAGGTACCAACTCCTTTCAATCATTATTCTCTTCTTAAAGGAGAAAAGCATACTTCCTTTACCCGAAATATTGAACCTATATCAAATGGGGAAGAACTTATTTATGATGAAATTATTTATACAAATAAGGAAGTAGATTATCTTGATGAACGAAAATATTCACATTCTTTTGTTACAAAAATAGATCAAGATGAATTAATTATAAATCAAACTACATGTTCATCATTTTCTGATTTTTGTACTAATTTTTCTTTTGACTCAAAAATCAATGAACACAAATATATTAATAATAATTTTATGTGTTCTTATACTTTAATAGTGTTGGAGACATTTACCATCATACACACTCTTTTTGGTCAAATTGGCCTAGTTAAACCACTATCCTAAGTATAATTGACATTAATTGACATCAGTGGAGCATTAATTGCCATCATCCAGTCACACCCACACCTACCTACAGTCAAGGAGGCTAACTTAGCCTTCTCCTACAGTCAAGGAGGCTAACTGGAGCACTCCGTGGGTGATTTGAGTGATATTAATGCACCTAATTTCTAACTGGTGGTTACAATCAGTTCAACCAGCCAGTTAAGGCGCCTCCTCTCATTAAATATATTATTTAATGATTAGTTATTATTATTTAATGATCTCGAGTCAACAGGGCACCTCCACCAACTTATGATGGTCAATTTAGCTTCAGTTAACCTCATCGAGGTTCATTGAAGTCATGGAGCACTAGCACTTGATGGTTGGCTTGCTATGACATGTGTTTGATCTCCTTCAGTTGAGATTCAGTCATTTATTGCACTCCGACGTTAGTTAGGGTTTGGTGAGTCAATTAGGGTTTTGGTCAAGTGGTTAGCTGAGTGTGAACCTATGGTTGAGAGTCAGTTAAGCTAGACTCACTCATTGAATTTGAATTGCCTCCTTAGGTATTCAAATTCCTCATGGATTCAAGCTATTGCTTGAAATTGGTATTGTAACCATTCATTGTTTATTAAATATACATAGAGGAAACCATTCTGGTTTCGATTAAAACCATTTCATGAGTATTTGTTGATTATTATTTGATGAGATTGATTCTTTGTTCCTAGATCAATGTGCAATATTAATATGGTATCAGAGCTTACGGCGGGATAGAGAACTATCTCTCAAAAACAAGCTTTTTGACAGATTTCTCCATTAAAAGTGAGCAATAGCTCAAAATTCCAGCACTGCACCAGAATCCAAGGCTTACCACTCAATATCCCAAGTAAATAGCTTGTTGATCAAGCTTGCTTGATTGACTATGTTGGGTGTGATGAAAGCCTAGAATGTGCAGGCTGTCCGACCTTATTTTGCCCTTTCTGTTTTGATTTTCAGGTTTCTACAGGTGAAGCATTCGCTACAGCATATCCAGATGGCCTCCTCAGTAGATCTCTTGACTCCATACAATTTCCACTCATGGAAAAATAAAATGGAGATTTAGTTTCGCTCCAAAGGACTCCATAGAGTCGCCATGGACACTGAAGTTGAGCTTGGATCCACCATAGAAAAATCAAGATTCTTGAACAAGAAGGATGAAGCCTTCGGTTTCTTGTGCCTCTCTATTTTCAAAGACCTTCTCTTCCATCTTACGGATCTGAAGACACCGAAAGAAATATGGGACAAATTGGAATCTCTATACGGAAAGCATGATGACTTGAGAGTTTACCAACTGGAAAATGAACTCATGTCTCTCCAACCTTCAAATTTCGAGACTCTAAATTGTTTCTTTACAAAGTTCAAGCATATTGTTTTACTCTTGAAGCAATGCAAAGTGGAGAAGGAGGATGATCAGCTCATCCTTGCCATCCTCTCCAAACTCAGGGCCAATTATTCAGTTTTTGTTTCTACATTCTGTGCAGGGAATCTCACAACCCCCGGATGGAAGATGCCTACACTCAATGCCTTTATTGAGTCCCTAACTAATGAACATGACAAGCTTGTCCAGATGGGGATCATCTGATCTTCCCATGATCAAGCCCTCCATGTCTCGGGGCCCAAATATTTGAAGGGTAAAGGAAAGCAACAGAAAAATTAGAAAACTAAATTTGATGCTCCCAAGCCTAGAGTTGAAAACCAGCAGCATGATGAATCTTTCGGCTCAAGGAAGAACAAAGAAAAAGGGCACAATGGGAAAGAAAAAGTCAGGTGTTCTTACTACGGGAAGGGTTTTCACCCTGAACATGCCTGCATGAATAAAAAACTTGATGAAGCAACCTCTCTCCTTGAGAGGAATCACATCAATCTTTCAGAGAGCTTTCAAAGGAGAGATCACCAAGATCGGGAACCACAGCATGAGAAAGGTAATGCCCTCATGGCAAGCACTTCGAAGTCCAAAGCATTGTTGATTGACTGTGGAGCTTCGAATCACATGATGGCTGAAAAAGACTCCTTTTCATCCTTGGAGACTGGAAAATCCATCCCCATACACATGGGAGATGACTCCACCATCATTTCCGAAGGACAAGGTACTGTAGATCTAGAAAATGGTTTTTTCTCTAATGTTTTGTATGTACCGTCTCTAGCAGCAAATCTCCTTAGTGTCTATCAGATGACACATACAAGAATGCCTAAGAGAGTCGCTTTCAGCCCAAATGATGTTGAGATAATAGAAATTGCATCTGGGAAACTCATTGCTAAAGGCCTTGCAAACCATCATGCAAAAGCCTGTGAGTTCTCTCACTTTGTTGTGGATGCAAAGCCCACCGCTGCTAACTCGTGGAAATGAGGTTAGTAGGCTATGGAATGAGAGGTTTGGCCATATTAATTTCAAATATTTGTAGCAATTACAGAAAAAATACATGGTTGAATGCCTCCCAATCATCAAGGCAACCACGGGAGTCTGCAAGGGTTGTGTGATTGGAAAACACCCTGAGCACAAGTTCGATCGGGGGAAGGAAAACCGAGCTACAAGCATATTGGGGTTGATACATTATGATATCAGTGGTCTGATACCTATCACATCCATGAATGGATCAAGGTACCTCCTTAGTTTTATTGATGATTTTTCAAGGTATACATGGGTTTTCTTTCTCAAAAAGAAATCAGAAGTATGTGAAAAAATTTCTGAATTGAAGGCCTTGATCGAAAATGCCTCTGGGCTTAAGATCAAGATCTTGAGATTTGATAATGGAGGGGAGTATGTCAGTAATTAGTTGCTGTACATATGCTCCCAAAGTGGTATTTATTTCCAGCATTCAATTCCCTACACTCCCCAGTAGAACGGAGTAGCGGAAAGGAAGAACCGATCTCTCAAGGAGATGACCACCTATATGTTGGAATCAAAGAAGCTTGCTGCAAATTTATGGGTTGAAACCATGCATGCTACAGCATAAATTTAGAACAGGGTGCCACATTCATCTATGAAAGGAAATACTCCTTTTGAAGCATACTTTGGACACAAGCCATATGTGTTGAACCTACGAGTGTTTGGGTCCACTGCATGGGCTCAAATTCCGCTTGATAAAAGAAGGGCTTTGTAACTGTAGAGCATAGAATGTCTGTTTATTGGGTATCCTGATGAATCTAAAGGATACAAGTTGTTGGATATGGATATCAATACCAAATAGATCATCATTGAGAGAAGTTTCAAGTTCGATGAGCCTCTTCAGGAGATGGAACTAGTGAAGGAGAAAACTGCTGAATTTCCCTCCTATTCCACTGAATATTTGGATGAGGAAATTGGGGGTGATGACCCTGATTTGGATCCTCTGATTTCTAATATCATTGTGCAGCAATCATCAGATGCTGAATCAGAACCTGAAGTGCAAAATCATCTTCCTACATGGACCCAACAGACACTCTCCTCCGCAGGAGACAACATTGGAAATCTGGATGATTCAAGGAGAACCCGGTATGATTTTCAAAGAGCAGGTATTGCGCTCTCTTGTTCTGATAATTTGTTGTCTGAAACTTTCTATTTGATGATTAGTTCAGATCCAAAATCCTATTACCATGCTCGGAATGATCCAAGATGGCAAGTTGCCATGGATGAAGAGATGAATTCTCTTCAGAAAAACACTACTTGGGAGATACTTTCTCTTCCTCCGGGAGCGAAATTGGTTCAATGCAAGTGGTTTTTTCGGAAAAAGGTTGTTTCTGATGGAAACACCTAAAAATATAAGGCAAGGCTGGTAGCAAAAGGTTTCTCTCAGGTCCAAGCAGTGGACTCCCATGAGACCTTTGCACCGGTTGCAAAAATGGACTCCATCCGCCTTGTTTTGGCTATTTTAGCATCCAAGCAACTGGAGGTGCATCACATGGATGTTAAGTCAGCCTTTCTACATGGAGATATTCATGAGGAGATATACATGAAGCAGCCTGAGGGCTACATCACTGATCCATCTTTGGTTTGTAAGCTAAAGAAGTCACTATACGGGTTAAAACAAGCCCCAAGAGAGTGGTATTCCAAGATGGATGCCTTCCTTCTCTCGCAAAACTTTCAGAGATGTAGATAAGATACAAATGTGTATTTACAGCAGCATGATGGTCATATAATTATCATTTTTTTATATGTTGATGACTTACTGATCACAGGTAGCACAATTGCCTCCATTTCAGCCATCAAAATTGCTCTCCATAATGCCTTTGAAATGAGTGATTTGAGTCTTCTAAAACAATTTTTGGGGCTCGAAATCGAGCAAAATTTTGATGGGATTATGGTCATTCAGTCCAAATACATTTCAGACCTGTTATTCAAGTTTAACATGGCTGAATGTTGTCCTGCACCATTCCCTTTCCTTTCAGGGATCAGCCTTGAAGAAGGAAAACACACACCTCCAATGGACTGCACTATCTATCGACAGCTGATTGGTAGCTTGTTGTACTTGACACATTCTAGGCCTGATATTTTTTATGCTATGAATGCTATATCAAGATACATGCAGCAGCCTCATGATATTCATTGGAAGGCAGCCAAGAGGATCCTCCAGTACATTCAGGGAACTAGGACCTACGGCATTCACTATGCTACAGACTCCGAGCTAGAGCTGGTTGGATACATAGATTTTGATTGTGTGGGTGATTCTATTAATCGAAATTCAACTTCCGGATATGTATTCATGTTTGGTGGTGGCCCTATTTCCTGGTCAAGCAAAAATTAGGCTGCCATAGCACTATCTTCAGCAGAGGCCGAGTACCGAGGAGCGGTGAATGCTTGCATCCAAGCAGTTTGGTTGCAAGGAATTCTTTCAGAGTTTGATCTTGGTAGTACCTTGTCCACTGTCCTCTTTTGTGACAACCAAAGTGCTATTAAGATATCCACAGATCCAGTTACCAGGCAGAGAACCAAGCATGTAGAGATTCACATGCACTACATCAGGGAGCTAGTGCATGACAGGACCATCATTCTGCAATACTGCCCGACTGATGAGCAGATTGCAGACATCTTCGCCAAGAGATTTTTAGAAAAGAAGTTCACTTACCTCCATTCACTATTGGGGGTGAGTTCATCAGGGTGATCCATACTAATTTCAGTGTTCAGCTTGAGGCTGGGTTTTTCCCATTGGGTTTTCCCTCTTTTCCTCACTTAGTTTATTTTGAGAATTATTTTAGTTTCATCATTGTACAGGGTGACCTATGGCCTTTCTTTCCGCGGCCCTAGCATTTTTATGCATCTATGTTTTCTAAATCTTCCTAAGTATAGCTTAAGGGGGGGTGTTGGAGACATTTACCATCATACACACTCTTTTTGGTCAAATTGGCCTAGTTAAACCACTATCCTAAGTATAATTGAAATTAATTGACATCAGTGGAGCATTAATTGCCATCATCCAGTCACACCCACGCTTACCTACAGTCAAGGAGGCTAACTTGAGCACTCTTGGGGTGATCTGAGTGATGTTAGTGCACCTAATTGCTAACTGGTGGTTACAATCAGTTCAACCAGTCAGTTAAGGTGCCTCCTCTCATTAAATATATTATTTAATGATTATTTATTATTATTTAATGATCTGGAGTCAACAGGGCGCCTCCACCAACTTCTGATGGTCAGTTCAGCTTCAGTTAACCTCATCAGGGTTCATTGAATTCATGGATCACTAGCACTTGATGGTTGGCTTGCTATGACATGTGTTTGATCTCCTTCAATTGAGATTCAGTCATTTATTGCACTCCAACTTCAGTTAGGGTTTGGTGAGTCAATTAGGGTTTTGGTCAAGTGGTTAACTGAGTGTGAACCTATGGTTGAGAGTAAGTTAAGCTAGACTCACTCATTGAATTCGAATTGCCTCCTTAGGTATTCGAATTCCTCATGGATTCAAGCTATTGCTTGACATTGGTATTGTAACCATTCATTGTTTATTAAATATACAAAGAGGAAACCATTCTGGTTCCAATTAACACCATTTCATGAGTATTTGTTGATTATTCTTTGATGAGATTGATTCTTTGTTCCTAGATCAATGTGCAAGATTAATAAATAGAACATATGGGAGATGATGACATGAATCTTAGTCAGTCAACTAAATGTTTTTCAAGCAAATATTGATAAAAGTTTTGATTTACATGAAGGATTATCAATTATTCTTGATCTCGAATCAATTTCATATGGAATGCTTAAAGGTACATCACCAAATTCTATTGAAAATAATCAGGTAATAAAAGAATTTTTTTTTTGGAAATATTAATGATCTTTCGACAGAGGTTGTCTCTATTGTAATCTCTGATTTATATTAATAGAAATATATTTTCCTGTCCAATAATATGTATTTAAATGAGTATTGAATATATGGATGCTTTTAAATGCTTATATGTTATTGGTTATATATGCTAGATTAGGTCTAACACAATTATATAGCATGCTTGTCTTGTTTGCTTAATGTTGACAGAGAAAACTGCTAATACAAGCGAGAGTGGAAAAGCTCAAAGGGGATCTACACCAAACGTCCGGAATAAGGTATGTTTCGAGATCCTTTAGTGTTAGATAGTGCTCTTCAAAAAGTAGTTAATGAAATTTTAAATTCTTAGAAATGGAATGCTCTGTTAGGTAGGTTCTTATAGACGCTATGACCAATGTTCAAACCAGTTCTAACATGTATTCAATAACTTAGGGAAAGGAAGCTATAGCGAAAGATAATTAAGATAGATTGACCTGCTTTCTGTATTGAACATGGTGGTAGGGAGCCTTCATTCGAGGATTAAAATACCTTCCTTTTTGGATCAAACAAAACCTGGCATTAATCATATGAATTCTGATAGAATGATGATTTTTTTGGATTAGACAGAACCTGGAATTAATCATTTGACTTCTACTAGAATGATGATTAGGTTTTATGCTTTATTTTATTGTTTAAAATGAATGATGAACAAATGATTTCTCAAATTTGTTTATTTATGATGCAGTTCAATAGCAAGAGTAGATAGAATTAGCTTCCTGATGGCCTCTCTCAATGAGGTTGTTGGGTATGTCTGCAAGGAACAATAATCCTATTTTTATGATGAGTGTGGGAAAGGCTTCCACATCCAAAAGTCTAATTTTAGAGGATTTTTTGAGGATTAGCATGAGGAATGGATCCGAAAATACATCTGAAGCTTACGGTTCACTTGTTGAATAGATACATTTTTTCATTTGTACAGTTATGTATATTATATTATCTATTTTTATGGTTGTAGATGGAACATGAAAATATGGAATGAAATGAAGTCAACCAATAAAACATTTAAAATAAATCAAGAACACTATCCCTTGAAGGTGATGAAAACATGGAGCATGGAAGCAACTCAAGTGAATACAACAGTTCAGGCAATGAATGATGATCAATAAATTTGAATGTTGTTACTAAAAGTTGTATTTGGAATTTTTACTGTAAAAAGCGAACATTATTTGTAGTGTGGACATGTCACCCCAATTGGATGAAGATAAGAAATCAATAATTGTGACAATGTCAAAATGACATTTTGATCATGGGAGACCTTTATGTTGTCCCATAATTTGGATTCTTATTCATATATAATAAAATGGGTTTCTTCTTCTAGTAGATTGTATAATGTCGCAAAATGTTACATTATTGATTAAATATATGCATGATTTATATTGTGACTATGAAGAAAGGCATAATCAACATGTTTATGGAAACACAATAGTAATTGATTCTCTAATGATTAATTAAAAAATTGTAAAAATAAAACAAATAAAAATTATATTTACATATTAGTTGCATAGAACACTTCACCGCAAAACCATACACCATATATAAAATAAATAAAAACTATATTTACATATCTGGAGCATGAAAAACTTCACCACAAGAGTATACCCAATCTATTTATTTCAACTAAAAAGTGTCTTTTATTCATTTCCATTAACTAATGCCTACTCAAATGTTAGCTACTATTGTTTTTTCACATAATAAACATATCAATGCTCTTTAGGTATCATGCAAATTGTGCACTTTTTAAAATATAAGCATCGATGTTGATCATTGTTATATTATACACGCCGATGCTCAATGGTATATTATATGTGTTGCTTCTTATTGGTACAATATCTACACCAATTACGTTTAAATACAAAATGTGCAACAATGCACTTAATACAACATCAGTGCTAGTGCTAGTTCATTTAAATATATACAAATGCACCACATATGCTCATATGCTTTGATCAAATATATGAGGCATCAGTGTGTCTAGGGAAATGCAATGGTGTTGTTACAATGTAATATATGTTAAATCATCAAGCAAATAGGGAGCAAATAAGAATGTAAAAATAATTGACGAAAAAGGCTCACAAATTTTGTCCAATAATCAATAGTACACAATGGTACATATATAGTACATAATGTATAACTGACCTCTAACGGTATGACCATTAGGGTAAGACAACGAGCTTAGATTAAAGCTTTCAATACCCCCTTTAATCTTAAGTTCATTCTTTCCTATTTGACAATTAACAATGTGTGTCAAGTGATTGAAAGAGTAAAACTCAAAAAGGTCAGTTACTAATGGCTGAAAATATCTCTGACACAAAATTTAGCAGAAGTAGTAAGACTTCTACTATGTTGCATGGTTTCGAGTTGACCAAAAACTAATGGTTTTAAGTGAACCATAAAAATATCAAAGATATCAAGAGGTGGTTTTGGGATGACCACTAACTAAGAGGTGGTTTTAGGAATACCATTAACCATATCAACTAGAAGCTCGAATGACTTTTGTTGATCACAAAAATTGTACCAAGAACCATGAAAAGATGGTTTAAAGATTACCAAAAACTTTCAATAAAACAAGTAGACTCTCATGTGTTCTACTTGATTGATGGTTCTCAAAACTTTAAACTTTCGCTATGTCTTCAAAATTCAGGAACAAGGTTGCATACTTGTTTCCCATTTGTTTTGTTCATAGGCTCCATTTGTTCACAAGCTCACAACATCACTTTAAAACTTGGAACGTGACATCAAAGTGTAGATATTTATTCCCCCTGTCAGGGACAAGGTGAGAAAATGCAAATTCTCTGTTCAAAGCCTTCTATTGTTTATGATTGTCTTTCATTCCCCTCTCAAGAACAATCTATCATCTACATTAACTTCATGTCTGAACATAAACAAGTTCAGAATGTTACTTGGTTCTTCATGGATGTCGGGTTCAACAAAAAATGAACCCAAATACAATCATTATCTCAATTCAACAGTAATGATACTCACAATTTTTTTTGCAAAAACACAGAATGCAAGGATAAAAATATGAACAACACAGTTCAAAAAATACTATGTTGAATTGTTTTTTCTAATTCTGAATGCTGAAAACTCTGTTTTAATTTCTCTGCAAATTAAAATATCAATGGCTGCAATATCATTCCAATATTAAATCTAGGCTTCAATTCAATGAAGCGTCATACTTCCTCTGCAGAGTCACGAGTGGCTACACTCCTTCAGCAGCTCTCCACATGAATGTGGCTGGATGTCTGCTACAATCATACATGATCGGTTTCTCTGACAACTTTATGCTTTCTCTTGTTTGAATTAACAACACAACCAGGTGTTATATCTCTTTCGGGCAGCTCAATGATTTGTTTGCAAATAAATTTGAAAATGCTTGATGTATGGCAGAACTTCTTGAAGTGCTATCGGGTCCTTCATTCAAAAACTAGCTTCTTATAAATTACACAACTCCAAAACGAAGTCAACAGTTAGAAATCTATCCAACTATATGACGATTTCAGGTCTGATAAATATGCTCAAACTCTTCACTCACAAATGTATTGAACTACTACTCCCTTGTTCCTGGAAATGCATTACATAGCGACGAGTCATATGGCCGCATCTCACTTAATAAAACCACAATTAGTTTCGAGGTTCAAACTTATATCTCTCAATAAAGAAATATAAATAAATTTATGCATTGAACATCTCATTGATTGGTTTGGAAATTAATTACAAAACAGGAATAATGCATTCCTGTTGTATTTAGCGGCCTCTAACCTTTGACCTTAAATGACATACACTCTATCAAATAGAATATACATAACCTAATATATAAGAAGAACATGTATGGTGTTCAAGTCCATAATCTTCTTAATATATTCAACACAATCTATAACATTTCTTCACTCATAATATTTTTCAACCGTACTCTTCACCTGATTTTCACAACTTATCGGCGTTCTTCTTCATGGATTGAAAAACAACGATTTTAAGATGCAGTTTCTCACAGTTTTGATGGCTTCATCGAATCTTTAAAAAAAAGAGAACACAAACCAAATGGAAATATGAACCATCTCCTTAGAAAACTTGATCTTTCTTTATTCCATATGAACTGCTTATTTAATTCAACAACGAAGATCATGGACATTCAACACTACTCCATATATTCACAATACAACAACACATTTATCTTTAACTCACATCACAACCCTTTGAATCATTCATGCTCTGATACCACTGTCAAATCATCAATAAAATAGAGAGCAAATAAGAATGTAAAAATAACTGACGGAAAAGGCTCACAAATTTGCTCCATTAATCAATAGTACACAGTGATACATATATAGTACATAATGTATAACTGACCTCTAACGGTATGACCATTAGGGTAAGATAATGAACTTAGATTAGAGCTTTCAACAATATATGCACCGGTATGTGTGCATTAAAACGTACCGACCAATGTGTTGGAATTAAATGTACACACAAGTTTTGTTACTACAATGTATAAGCATGGATGTGTTTTTTTTATAATATACTCATCGACTCTTAGATGTTGTGTATGCATAGATGCATTTTAGTTAAATAATGTGCACTGATAAACATTCACTAAAACCTTTTGGGGCTCAAAATTTTTATTTATACTAAATATATGTTATAACTTGCTCAAAAACCTTTGTGCACAAATTCATATTAAACATGGATCTTTGAAGCACCGAGAGGGATCGAATTTTAGAGGTGTAATTTATTATTACGTCAATAGGCATATATATGTTAGAATTTTGGGGTGGACTACAATCTATGCTTTTTCATCTACCAAAAATAATGAGACAGGTGTATTGTCCAGATTGATTCTATGGGCATTGTCCTAGTGTCAAAACCCCAATTTTTTCGAAAAATTTTAAATTTTTAAATTTGCATAACATTAACATAAATGCAGTTAACTAATCATTTAATTAGTTATATGTTACTAGCTTGTTATTTGAATTCATCTGTTGGTTGTGTATAGTGATAGAACAATTCTTTTCAGTTTACTGACTTGTTTCTTTTTGCGACCATAAGGTGGGACTATCATGAAAAACTGGGCTTACTTAGCTTTCGAGCTAATGCAGAAAGTTTCTCCTGTCCTTACAGATTACAGGTAAGAAGATTGGTTGCTGCATGTAAAAATTCTAAAGTCTTTATGTACAAGTTTTGTTGCAAAGCAGAAGTTCAGTAAGACAATAATTGCTAAGCATATATCAATGCTTGTTGAGGTAAATCCATTAACTGTTCTACTTTCTAGTAGAGGTAGATTTATATTTCTTAAAGATTACTGAACTGTCCGAAATCTATCATAGTTGTCAGTGTCAAAAGATCTTAATTATAATTACCTACAAGTAGAGTAAGAAATGGCAGGGTTGAAAAATCAAAAGTTTACATTTAAGAATGCATAAATACATTTACTTCGTAAAGTGTATTAATAAGGGGGTTTACAATTTACTGTTACCAATTTCAAACTACCCACTGATAGGGATATATTCATGCTGATGCACCAAGTCTTATTTACACTACCACTGATTCGAAGCATATTAAAGCTTATCTTAGGTCTGATAGATAACCTATTGTAACCGGTTTTAATTCTATCCCTTTATTTATATAAAAGGGGCTTATTCTTATTAGATTATTATCCTTAAAAGAATGTTCAACATCAAAGTTTTAAGGTCTAACAATTACGTTGATAAAACTTCTGTTAAGAGATTAATGGCTTCACCTTTATATGTTATAATTTTTAGGTTAAGAACATTTATTCCAGAAAATGCATTCATCAAACATATTTGGTTACTATTTCCTTTTGTAAGTATTTATCAAACTCAGATAAATATGGCAAGGCCAAAGCGTTAACATTATTAATAGAATAATTACTATAGTTGAATCTACAATCCTCCTTAATATCAACCATTAGAATATTCTATAATTATATTATAGATGTTGGTGGAATACTTGTATAAGTATTATTCTTACTTAACCAAATGTATTGCACTTTCCTCCTAAAATCATGTTACAAAAATTATTCTATTTAAGATTGTAAGTGTTAAATGACAAAATAGTCATTCACCTGGATGGAGAGATCATGACTAAGACCAAGTCATAACAAGTTTATGAATTTAACTCTAGAGAAGAACTCTTATAAACCCTTACCTCACCCATTCCAAGCTTGTATAAAAGTTATGTTGTGAACTTAACACTCTTGATAATGTATAATCTTTGATCAATTATTTACTATGTAAGAAATAACATGTTATGAAATTCTAGGTCGTGGTGCTAATCTATACCCACGATGAACATAGTGTTATAACTTGATTGTATTGCATGAATGATGATATACCATAATGCATTCACAATGAAATGTTTAACCTTTACGCCAATAGTGAGCTATAATACAAGGCTTATATATACATTAACGAGTTCTTGTTATCATAATGCAATGATAGGTTGACTTCGGTTGAGGATTAATGTCGAACCTTTTGAACTCAACCAAATGATTAATAATATCGCGCTTGGTGATGGCTCATCGATACTATAGAGAATTACCCATCGTATGCAAATATTTACATGGAAACGTGGCTGATTGATGGCCAAGCATCGTCAGTTTAAAAGAGTTATCTCTAACCCTAGTTCATTAGTCTTCCACTGGCTTCGGGCTCCTATCATTCTTCCGCAGAGTATTCGGCTGCTCTGCTACCTGAGTAATGCTATGGCTGTCTTGGCTTACTCCTTCCCTTGTTAGCTTGTCTGGAAGCACAATAACGAGACCGTGCCATAGCGTTGCTGTTAGTCGTAAGCCATTTGATCTCCTTTCAGGTTTTTCGTTGCCTTAGTGGCTTATCAGAACCCTTTACTGTAACATCCTCCCCCCACCTTCTTCTTCAGTTTCCAAAACGAGGGTAGTTCTTCCATTCAGAGAGTCGTGGCTTAAGTTGCACAGGATACTATGATTTTGTTTTATATTGAGTAACAGCACGGCTTCAGGGTTTTACCTTGTCAGTCAAGAACTGGAACCTTCCACTGTCAGTAGTTGATGAAGTATTGTACCACCGTTTCCTTTGCAGCTGAAGATAGACCTCCTTCTCATGCTAGTCGCAGCGTTACTGGTTATCAGTGTTTATCTTTCTAATATGTTTGAGGTAAGAATATCGCTCATGTTCTTATTATTTTACTGCACATTTCCTGATTTACAAAACTCTTTGCCTTTAATATATATATATATATCATATCTAACAGTAGGATGCAATGAATGTGCAGGTACGACTCGTCTCTCTTCTCCTTCTGCACAGTGAGTACGAGGTTACGGCGACATGAAGGCCACGGTAAGCCCTGGACTTTCCATGGCTGTTCTACCTTGTGCAAACCCATATGGGGTATTAAGGGTTGGTCGTAGCGGCCTGAAATACCCTCGTGGGTTTTGGTTGTTTTTGGTTGATTACTTCGTTGTTTTTCATAGTTTGTTAAGACCCTCTCTTTACTGCAGGGCTCTCCAACTTCGGCCGTGAGTGTACATTTTGTTTTGTATATATAAGACTATGTTTAATGTAAAAGAACAGGCTGTAAAAGCCTCCCTATGTAAATTTCAGTACGACCGTGAGTTATTATTACTGAACTGGATTTTACAATTATAATCTGTGTATATTTTGGATGAATAGGGTTTTTACCCTAATTTTTTATAGTAAAGAAAATATCTCCGTCCCTTTTTACATTACTGTTAAGTTGTACTGCATTTCTGCAAATGTGAGGGTTACTAGTTATATTTATAATATGAAGTTAAGCTCGATGGTCGAGCATTCTGCCATTCTATCATTTGTTTCCTGTACAGATATGCATTTGATTTTTTTTTTACTCTTGATATTATTGTTAGGTTTTCTATACCTGGTGTATAACTTGACTTACTAGTTATTAAGAAATTATAAGTGTTAACATATATAGTTTATACCCTTCAATTTATATAGGGTCTTTATATTTTTATTTTATTTTAATAATGTTCTTAAGTACTGTTTGTTTACCTTGTAGTACAGAAAGTATAAATAGTTCCAGTTTGCAATTACTATAATAAGAACATTACCTTAAGTTCAACAATGATAATACTCCTATATTGTATGTAATAGAAGTTATTTATTATTAATACAATAAAGATATTATCTCTCCTGAG
>LPNX010416813.1:0-11639 GCA_001517045.1 Pseudotsuga menziesii
TATCCTCTATAATTGGATTTGGATTATTTTCCAAAGAAAGCCTCCGATTCATCATGTCTATTCTTTTCTTTTCTTTCTCTTCTTTGATGACTTCTTGAGGTATCTTCTTCCTTGCTGATTTTCTTCCTCGGTTACGTACATTCCCCATCGCCACAATGATCAATGTCAATATACTTTGTTTTTGTTGCTCCTCAATTACAAGCTTCCAAACTTTTAACTTGCTTTAATATAACTATTAATCCTTCAATATACTTCAATCTTCCTTCTCAATTGTTCATATTTCCCATGAAAACAACAATGAATGAGAAAATTTAATCTTCCTTCAATCTTCAATCCTGCAATATACTTCAATCTTCATTCTCAATGTTGCACCTGCATAATAAAAAGAATGATGGAGATGGATGGAGATGGTGTAGATTGTGAGTATTTTCAAGGAAAGGCTCGTGCTCTTGAAAGATATTGCGCGGTAATTCCAAATTTAGAGAAACATGCAGCTCTCGGACAATGACAATTCACTGTTTTAACAGTCAAATAACACGCACGCGATTTGCCTAGTAAAAACGCGTACGTGATCTATACATCCAGAACGCGCATGCGATATTGTCAATCACAATAAATGGGGTGGGTGCACGGCTAAACGAGATTAATTATAAATGAAACAATATTATGGAGGCCATATACCTTATACACGATAATCTAGTGAAAATGAAGTCAAGGTTTGTGTTTATTTTATAAGTCAAGGCTTCAGACTTAAAGGTTTAACATTTATTCTATAAGTTTAAGGTCAAGGTTAGGACCCAAGGGTTTAGCTTTAGTTCTAAAATGTGTATAAATGCATAAACTTAGTACTAGAGTTATGTTTATAGGTATAAAGTTTTATTTATGGCTAAGAATTGCATAAAATGATTAACTCTTTGAACTTTGTTTAAACTTTAAAGCCACGTTATGCTCTAATATGGATTTAACTTTGTTAAAGTTTTAATTCTATGATAGATTTGTTTAAGATTTATATCAATCCATACTATATTGGTATAAACTATGGACTTAAATGTGGATTTATAACTATGTGGAAGTTTGAAAGATAAGTTTAGACGGCTCCACAACTAGTAAGTTTTAATGCTATGCCAAGTGGAAGGTTTGATGTTGCACTTTAGGCTTGAATGAGTGGCATGCAAGTTGAGAGTGCACCAAAGGTGGTTAATTGCTTTCCTTGCACTCTATTAAGTGCTCTTCACACCTCTAATTAGTTGATGGAAATTAGCACTCCACTTTTATCATAGTCTTACTCTTCGTCATTGGATGAGACTCTCCTTGGGTTTGGTTTCCATTTGGAAAGTGTGAAAGTAGTGCTCTTCACACATCTAATTAGTTGATGAAAATTAGCCCTCCACTTGTATCTTAGTTCTACTCTTTGTTGTTGGATGAGGTTTCCTTGGGTTTGGTTCGGATTTGGAAAGTGTGAAATAAAACTTTGTAGAAAATTTTGTTGGTTTTGGGTATTTAAAGTTTTTACAAATAGATATGGCTAAGGGTTTTTTCTCTAATGTGAACTTGTGAGGATGATGATGTTCATGACGTTGATGGTGATGATGTTGATGGTGAGGATGATGATGAGGATGATGTTGATGCTGATGATGATGATGAAGGTAAGGATGATGATGATGATGACGACGATGATGTTGATGATGTTGATGATGAAGGTGAGGATGATGAAGATGATGAAGGTGATGACGACGATGATGATGATGATGAAGGTGATGACGAGGATGATGAGCACGATGATGATGATGTTCGTGATGTTGATGGCGATGATGATGATGAATGATGATGATGTTCATGATGTTGATGGTCAGGATGATGATGATGATGATCTTCATGATGTTCAAGGTGATGATGAAGAGGATGATGATGATGATGTTGATGGTGTTCATGATGTTGATGGTGATGATGTTGATGGTGATGGTGAGGATGATGATGATGATGTCCATGATGTTGATGGTGATGATGATGATGTTGATGATGTTGATGGTGAGGATGATGATGAGGATGATGTTGATGATGTTGATGGTGATGATGATGATGAAGGTGAGGATGATGATGATGATGAGGATGATGTTGATGATGAAGGTGAGGATGATGATGATGATGAAGGTGATGAGCATGATGACGATGATGTTCGTGATGTTGATGGCGATGATGATGATGAGAATGCTGATGATGAATGATGATGATGTTCATGATGTTGATGGTGAGGATTTTGATGATGATGTTCATGATTTTCATGATGTTCATGATGAGGATGATGATGATGATGTTGATGGTGTTCATGATGTTGATGGTGATGATGTTGATGGTGATGGTGAGGATGATGATGATGATGTCCATGATATTGATGGTGATGATGATGATGTTCATGATGTTGATGGTGAGGATGTTCATGATGATGATGTTGATGATGTTGATGGTGATGATGATGAAGGTGAGGATGATGATGATGATGAAGGTGATGACGATGATGAGGATGAGGATGATGATGAGCATGATGATGATGATGTTCGTGATGTTGATGGCGATGATGATGATGAGGATGATGATGATGAATGATGATGATGTTCATGATGTTGATGGTGAGGATGATCATGATGATGTTCATGATGTTCATGATGTTGATGATGAGGATGATGATGATGATGTTGATGCTGTTCATCATGTTGATGGTGATGATATTGATGGTGATGGTGAGGATGATGATGATGATGTCCATGATGTTGATCGTGATGATGATGATGTTCATGATGTTGATGGTGAGGATGATCATGAGGATGATGTTGATGATGTTGATGGTGATGATGATGATGAAGGTGAGGATGATGATGATGATGATGAGGATGATGTTGATGATGTTGATGGTGATGATGATGATGAAGGTGAGGATGATGATGATGATGATGAGGATGATGTTGATGATGTTGATTGTGATGATGATGATAAAGGTGAGGATGATGATGATGATGATGAAGGTGATGATGATGATGAGGATGAGGATGATGATGAGCATTATGATGAGGATGACGATGATGATGTTCACGATGTTGATCGTGATGATGAATGATGATGATGATGATGACGATGATGAAGGTGATGACGATGATGATGATGAATGATGATGATGATGATGAGGATGAGGATGAGGATGAGGATGATGATGTTCATGATGTTGACGGTGATGATGATGATGATGA
This sequence comes from Pseudotsuga menziesii, assembly GCA_001517045.1. Taxonomy (NCBI): domain Eukaryota; kingdom Viridiplantae; phylum Streptophyta; class Pinopsida; order Pinales; family Pinaceae; genus Pseudotsuga; species Pseudotsuga menziesii. Next base: position 3,243 of record LPNX010416813.1, read on the forward strand.
TGATGATGAAGGTGATGATGATGATGAGGATGATGATGATGATGTTCATGATGATGATGGTGATGTTGATGATGAGGATGATGATGATGTTCATGATGTTCATGATGTTCATGATGAGGATGATGCTGATGCCGATGATGGTGATGGTGATGATGATGAGGATGATGATGATGATGTTCATGATGTTGATGGGCATGATGATGAGGATGATGAGGATGATGATAGTGATGAGGATGATGTTGATGGTGATGAGGATGATGAGGATGTTCATGATGTTCATGATGTTGATGATGAGGATGATGATGATGATGATGTTGACAGTTATGATGATGAGGATGATGATGATGATGTTCATGATGTTGATGGTGATGATGAATGATGATGAATGATGATGATGATGAGGATGATGATGTTGATGTTCATGATGTTGATGGTGATGATGATGATGAGGATGATGATGATGTTCATGATGTTGATGATGAGGATGATGATGAGGATGATGATGATGATGTTGATGATGTTGATGGTGATGATGATGAGGATGATGATGATGATGTTCACGATGTTGATGGTGATGATGAATGATGATGACGACGACGATGATGATGATGATGATGTTGATGAGGATGATGATGAGGATCATCATGATGATGATGATGTTCGTGATGTTGATGGTGATGATGATGATGAGGATGATGATGATGTTCATGATGTTCATGATGTTGATGATGAGGACGATGATGAGGATGATGATGATGATGATGATGAAGGTGATGATGATGGTGAGGATGAGGATGAGGATGAGGATGACGATGATGATGTTCATGATGTTGACGGTGATGATGATGATGATGATGATGAGGATGATGAAGGTGATGATGATGATGAGGATGATGATGATGTTCACGATGTTCATGATGAGCATGATGATGAAGATGATGATGTTGATGGTGATGATGATGAGCATGATGATGATGATGTTCACGATGTTGATGGTGATGATGAATGATGGTGATGATGACGACGATGATGAAGGTGATGATGATGATGATGATGAATAATGAGGATGATGAGGATGAGGATGAGGATGAGGATGATGATGATGATGTTCATGATGTTGATGGTTATGATGGTGATGATGATGATGAGGATGATGATGATGATGTTCATGATGATGATGGTGATGATGATGATGAGGATGTTCACGATGACGAAGGTGATGATGATGATGTTCATGAAATTGATGGTGTGGATGATGATGAGGATGAGGATGATGATGATGAATGATGATGATGTTCATGATGTTGATAGTGAGGATGATGATGATGATGTTCATGATGTTGATCGTGATGAATGATGATGATGATGGTGATGAGGATGATGATGATGAAGGTGATGTTCATGGTGAGGATGATGATGATGTTCATGGTGATGATGATTATGAGGATGAGGATGACAATGAGGAAGGTGATGATGATGTTCATGATGTTGATGGTGATGATGATGATGACGATGAGGATGACGATGATGATGAAAGTGATGATGATGATCAGGATGATGATGATGATGTTCATGATGTTGATGGTGATGAGGATGATGATGATGTTCATGATGTTCATGATGTTGACGATGAGGATGATGTTGATGGTGATGATGATGAGGATGATGATGATGATGAAGATGATGATGATGATGATGTTCACGATGTTGATGGTGATGATGAATGATGATGATGATGATGACGATGATGAAGGTGATGATGATGAACGATGATGATGATGAGGATGAGGATGAGGATGAGGATGAGGATGATGATGATGATGTTCATGATGTTGACGGTGATGATGATGATGACGACGATGACAATGATGAAGGTGATGATGATGATGACGATGATAATGATGATGTTCATGATGATGATGGTGATGATGATGATGGGGATGATGATGAGGATGATGATGATGATGATGATGTTGATGGTGATGGTGATGATGATGAGGATGATGATGATGATGTTCACGATGTTGATGGTGATGATGAATGATGATGAATGATGATGACGATGATGAAGGTGTTGATGATGATGATGATGATGAATGATGACGATGTTCATGATGTTGATGGTGATGATGATGAAGATGATGGTGATGATGATGATGATGATGATGTTGATGGTGATGATTATGATAAGGATGATGATGATGGTGATGATGATGATGATGATGATGTTGATGGTGATGATTATGATAAGGATGATGATGATGGTGATGATTATGATAAGGATGATGATGATGATGATAAACATGGCGATGTTGATGATGATGATCGATGATCAATGATCATGGTGGTGATGATGATGATGATGATGATGAATATGAAGATAATGCCAATGATGATCATGTTGATGATGATGATGATGATGATGACAATGGTGATGATGATGAAGATGATGAGGAAGGTGGTGATGATGATGATGTTGATGACGACGATGGTGATGATGATGTTCATGATGTTGATGGTGATGATGTTGATCATGTTGATGATGATGATGATGATGAAGTTGAAGATGATGGCGATGAAGATGGTGATGATGATGATCATGTTGATGATGATGATGATAATGATGATGATGAAGGTGATGAGGATGATGAGGATGATGATGATGATGTTCATGATGTTGACGGTGATAATGAGGATGAGGATGAGGATGAGGATGTTCATGATGTTGTTGGAGATGATGATGATGAGGATGATGATGATGATGATGATGAAGGTGATGATGATGAGGACGATGATGATGATGTTCATGATGTTGACGGTGATAATGAGGATGAGGATGAGGATGTTCATGATGTTGTTGGAGATGATGATGATGAGGATGATGATGATGATGATGATGAAGGTGATGATGATGAGGACGATGATGATGATGATGATGTTCATTATGTTGATGGTGATGATGATGATGAGGATGATGATGATGAATGATGTTGATGATGACGATGATGATGATGTTCATGATGTTGATGGTGATGATTATGATAAGGATGATGATGGTGATGATGATGACAATGACGACGATGGTGATAATGTTGTTGTTGATGATGATGATGATGGCAATGATGGCAATTTTGATGATGATGATGATGACGATGGTGATGATGAAGGTGATGATGGTGAAGATGATGATGATGAAGATGGACATGATGAAGATGATAATGATGATCATGGTGATGTTGATGATGATAATGATGGTGATCGTGCTGTTGATGACGAGGAGGATGATGATTATGATGGCAACGATGGTGATGACGATGATGTTGATGATGATGATGACGACGAGGATGAGGATGATGATAATGATGATGAGGATAATGATGATGGCGATGGTGATGATGATGATGATGATGAGGAAGGTGATGATGATGATGATGATGAAGATGAATATGAAGGTAATGAAGATGATGATCATGTCGATGATGACGATGAAGATGATGAGGAAGGTGATGATGATGATGATGTTGATGATAACGATGGTGATGATCATGTTCATGATGTTGATGGTGATGATGATGTTCATGATGTTGATGATCATGGAGTTGAAGATGATGATCATGTTAATGATGATGAAGTTGAAGATGATGAAGAAGATGAAAATGATGATGAACGATATTTTTGGATTTACATAATGCGCACACGATTTATGTGCACGCGTTTTGTTTCGTTAAATTGCGCTCGCGTTTAGTTTAAATTCAAAAATATATTCCCTCCAAATTATAAGGCCGAGCCTCCACCCATGCTTTCATGGAATTCCTATACCTATGTGTCTGCTTTGTACTTTGCTTCGGATTCAACATGCCTGTGCCTTGGAGTATGATAAACCATGGCAAATTCAACACTATATCCATATTTTCAATATGTTCATGTTTAGCGGTTCGTCTGATTATGCTGCACACATCCATTATTTATGAGATTTTCGAAACAGATATGGTTTTTTTTGCAGATTCTAAATATGTAAATTTTAACAAGAATACATAATTTTTTCTTATTTATCTTTTGTCATCACTCAACTCAAAAAACACACTGGTAGTGTTTCGTCCATATCTCTTTCATTTCTCAAACATTTAAAAAAAAAATTGTATGGTGCACTAAAGAACACCAACCTCTACATGCTATAAAAAACCCATTTCCAAATAATTACATTAAGACATTCAAATGCTACACCTACAATTGACGTACCGTTTTCGAGGTTTGATCTCTTAGATAATTAAAAAAAAATTAAAAAATTTATTTTTATTATTGGAAAAATAGTTGTGCACTAGTCCTATATGTTCTATATACGTATACCGGTTTTCGTAAGTTTATTCCATCATTTAGACACTCAGACGCTGCACCCAAAAAAACATATACCTTATAATTTGTCCAAAAAATAAAAAGTGCCCATTAAAATTTATCTAACTTTAGATAGTTAACAACATTTTCAATAGAAAGAAAATATATATTTGGAAAGTTCATTCAATTTCCTACATTTCTTGTTTTTTACTGATCGCAAGATTCATTGTGTAAGTGTCTCAAAATATCCATGCAAGTTGATGGATGCCTGTTTTTTCAGTTTTGTATTGCATCTAACGTGCCAAAAGAGACCCTCAACTTCTTGCACACACCCTTCCATGAAATTACTTTATAGTGTGGCATCTCAGTGTACACTATATGCTAGATCGAGCATTCCATGCACATCTTGGTTATTTTAACCTGCCTAACATGCACACAATAAAATTGATGGGAAATTGGCATAGTTACAAAACACATTAATCGACAGTTTTTAAAAGTATAATTAAACCGTAGTTAATATTAATATTTTCCATTTTGGTCTATAGTTTCCAATGTATTAATCGGTTGAAAAGGGAAGTGCTTATCATAAAGACTTGCTAAGTAGAAAATCTTGTGTTATTTTTGCTCAAAATTTTATTTTTGATAAGCTATGACTTAACATGGGAAAGTTATGTTAGGTAACCTCATTAACGTGAGTTACATAACCTCACTAATGTGACACTTTTTTTACGTGACGTGACTAATGTGACAAACTTGACAACATCTCCTTCTTACTAGTTTGTAAGTACCTCGCTACTCTAGATACAATTAATCTTTATTAAATATTTCATCTGTATACCTCCACATTAACATACGTGATATTGAACTACATGGTTGTACATGTTACTCGCTCTAGCTGAAACTCTTGATAATTAGCATGAGCCAACAAAGTATGTAGGAGAGAGTCTTCCTTAGATACACGTCCTCATCATTGTACAGATGGAAAGGTTATCTCAAATTGCACATGCATTTTGAGGGGTAACAGGTCCAATGTGGTATATGAGTTCTATTTGAGGCTATTCTATGATGTTCAAGGCGATTTACTTCTTTACCACACTAGAAATATGCTTTCTTTAATACATTTTTTACTTGTTTCTATTTTTTTTATTGTGCCACATATTTGGTTGTGTCTACATCTATGAGAGACTGTAGTGAACCATGACTGACTTTGGTCAACCATGCTTGACTTTAGTTAATCATGGCTCACTTTGGTTAACCATAAATGACTTTAATAAACCATGGTTAACTTTAGTGAACACACGACCATTATTCACAATGTGACATGAAATTTATTTAACATTGAATGCCACATTAGTATTGTGTCACATATTTGGTATTATTGCAATGTAGCATAACCATTGACAGATATCAAAATGTGACATAATACTCCATGAAAATCATAATATAATGTATCCCTTGATCAACATCGCAATGCGACATAACAGTTGATGAACACCAAATGTCACATTATTTATGTGTCTTTTTTTTCTTTGGTTAACCATGCTTTACTTTAACTTGACCATGGTTAACTACTATTGACATTAGTAAGCCACATGGTCATAGTTCATGATGCGACGTGAAATTTCCTAAATATCGAGTGTCACGTTATTAGTGTCTCATATCTTGTGTATTGTTCCAAAGTAGTGTAACCCTTTACTAATGTCCTAATGCAACATAACCCTCAATGAAAATCACAATGAAATGTAACCCTTGATAAACATCACAATGTGACATAACCCTTAAAGAATCCCAAATGGCACATTGTTATTGTGTCAGCATATATCACACACTATAGTGAACCATGACTTACTTTGGTCAACCATGCTTGACTTTAGTTTGGAAAAAGTCATCAATGGTTGACATTAGTGACTAAGGATTGACTTTAGTTAATCATGGCTCACTTTGGTTAACCATAAATGACTTTAATAAACCACGGATATACACCATGTACACTATAACAAACCTTGGTAAATGGGCATGGATTGGTCATGGTTGATAAATATCAACCAAATGAAACAATTCTGACATAAACAATGCCCATATAAACAAATATGATATATGTACGTGAGACAACAATAAAGTCTTATTATTTTTTATTAAAATTAAGATATACAAAAATATTATTAAAAATATAAATAGTTAATATTTTATAAATATTTATACAAAATATTAATATTAATTTTAAATTTAGGTTAATTTCATATCTATAATGTTATAAAAATGTAATTTAAAACATTCATCATGCTAATTTCATATATATAAAGTAACTTAAAAGAAAAGAAAAATGGTATGAATTTAAAGGAATTTATATTATTTAGTTTAATTTATTAAATATAATCTTGAATTTTATGAATTTTTATTTATTAAATATAATCTTATGTAATATAAGTTAGAATAAGTTATATTTATTAGATATAACACTTTTATTTGTATCTAGCGATGTTTCATTAGTATAACATTTCAATATTTCCATGTTGCAAAGGTATGTAGTGATGTTTCTTTTTATGTCAAAAGACAAGCACGTAAGAGTTAAACAAGCAATGTTCACATTCGACCTCACTGTGACGACGAACCAGCTATTAAGATGCAAAACCATTTTTAAATGCTAAGTAATTGTTTTTGCATTAATTACTTAAGATCCATTTAGAGCTAACAAATACGACAACTATTTAATTAACCATGGTTGTACAATTGTAGAGCTGTGGTCAATCTTGAAGATCCGCTAGATCAAGTCCACTTCCCAAATATGAGTTATATAGGTATATCCTTTTAACAAAAAAACAATAATAATAAATAAAGTTTAAAAAACCTTATTAATGACAAATAAAAAGAAAAATTGTCAATAATCAAAGATAATTAGAAAAAAAAAACATTTATAGATCGCCCTTATGGGATCCCCACATCTCTTAAAAGGATAACCGATAAAATCTATCTCCAACCTAATATCATTAACTTCACTCCCAAAATGGATTAAGGTTGAATTATAGACACGTTCTTTCCAACGTGTTGCTGAGTGGAAGTCAATTAGAATTTGTTGGGGCACACAGAGTCACCTACATCTATTTATACCATCAAAGTCCCAACTGGCCGATTTCATGCCAATACCAGAAGGAAGAAGAAGATCATTGATAATTAAAATAAGAAAAACATTGATGGTGATCCATAAAGGGAAGCAGTAAAGGTAATGGAAAAAACATTTTTAGAAACCCTAATTCTATGATTAGGGAAAATCGATATTAAAAACATCCTAATGGTCAATAAATAGGAAATACCAAGGCAATAGTGATTATCCACCATAAAAACAAGAAAAGAGCCATGTATTAAGTAGGTAGAGGGACACACCAGTCCTTTATTGTCTAAGATCATGTGGATGTGACCAACGCTAATATGTTTCTCTTGATCCCACTTCACAAAGGAAATGATATTCTTGCAAACAAAGCCATCCCAAGGAAACCTCCATGAGTTATTTGAATAAAAACTCCATAAATCAATTCATCAAACACAACAGAGATGGTTAGAGAGAAGCAACAATACTTGCAAAAAAAACACTCCATGAGTTAATTCAATCAAGAAATCAAGCGATATCTCCATGAGTGGATTGGAGCACAAAATGAAGTCATTGAAAGAGAGACTTCGATTTCATTAAGCATCAAAATTTGTTTGTAGATATCAAATTGAAAGCACATCTATCCTCCCCATCTATTATACACTACAAAGCACAAATTCAAATACAATACAAAGAGACATAGCCTCACATGAAAAAATTCCAATACAAAATACGTCAACCATATAGGGAACTCGAAAAAGCAGGATTTTCAAACATGTATCTCTAACAAGATCATAACCTGGATTAACATAATGGTTGTCTCCAAAAAAGCAAGATCGATTTTTCAAGAAATTCCCTCTCCCTCCATTTATCTCTCTGTCTCGCTCACTCTCCTTCCATATCTCTCCAACTCTCCATCTATCTCCCCTTTTCTCTCTCTCTCTCTCTCTCTCTCTCTCTCTCTCTCTCTCTCTCTCTTA
>LPNX010416813.1:12006-38371 GCA_001517045.1 Pseudotsuga menziesii
CCCTAATCCCCCCTAATATTTCTCTCTCTCTAATAAACAAACCTCATCAAACATACACATATATATATTACCTAGCATTATCTTACATATGCATCTATACATTTCCTAGCATTATCTAGCATACATGTTGAAATCAATACAAAAATTACCTAACATCATGTAACATATGCATCCAACATTAAAATATAATAACTACATCTAACAAAAAACCATAATTTCCTAACATCATCATCACCATGCACATTTAACAAACATAAACATCATCTAACAAAACATAAACATGATCTAACATCCTAATCATGCACATGTAATACCATCTTCTAACATCCTCATCATACACATCACCCAACATCCACATCTAAAAGTTACCTAACATAATCTAACATATACATTTAAGGCATATAAACATCATGGAACATACACATATTAAATTTCCTAGCATCATCTAATAAACACAAACATCATCTTACAAACTCATATAGAATGCAAACATCTAACAACATCTAACATACATATATAGACATTCTCTATCATAATTAGAACATCTAACATGTAATGAGAACATCTAACTTCATCTAAGAATTACCTAACATCATATAACAATTAAATCTAATAAATGTAAGCATCTCCTAGCATACACATCTAATTTAACATTACCTAACATCAACATATATATTAATCAAATTGAACAAAATACAATCATTATCTATCATGACATAACATCAAAAACATTAATTAACAACTTTTTAAAGTATAATATTTTAGAGTGAAAAGAAACTCTACATATTAAATTAAAAAAATATAGTTAAATATAAAATAATTTAAATATAAATGTTGTATAAATTAATTTGTTATAAATTTTAATTATGAAAAATAATATAACAATAAAATTAAAATGAGATAGATTTAAAATGAAAGAAAATGAATGAATGAATGAGATTAAGAAGCACAAAAAAACATATTTAACAATATTGGATGTCACTAATGTAAAAAGCATTTGGACTTAAATTTTTTTGAAAAAAATTATTTCTATTAAAAATAATTTATTAAAAACAATAGAATACATCTTTAGCAAATATATTTTTTAATGACTTATATCAACATACTTCTCATTGTATATACAAAAGTAACAATGAAAATAAAAATCACATTGAATGTTAATGTAACTATTGTAAACACTAAAATAACATTAAAATAAAAACCATCATTACTTGAACATCAACATGTGTCTCTAGATACCCAATTCAAAACATATATATCTACTCATTTGTTATACACTACAAGACACAAATACATACATAATACAATATCAAAAATATTCAAAACATATATATCTACTCATCTGTTATACACTACAAGACACAAATACATACATAATACAATATCAACACAAAGACAGAGACACATAAAAAGCTTCCAATACAAAAAACTACAACAATATAGAGAACTTAAAAGGGCTATTTCCAAATAAAACCAGGATTTGCAAACATGCATCTCCGACGAAAGCATAACCTCGAGTAGCCTAACAGATATCTCCAACAAAAGCTGGATCCGCTTTTTCAAAAAATTCTCTAAGTTGTTTACGTTTCCTAAAATTCTAAAGAATTTCTCGGAGCTAAGAGATGATGATAAACGATATTCCTGCAAACAATTCGAACACATAAGGTACAATGGCCTGTCGATGACAGAATTCTAAGCTCATTCATAAATTGTTCGACTCTGTTACAGTTAATAGTAGGGAATATCTGGACTGCCACCCTCCGCCCATCTTGAATTTTTCCCAAATGGACCTTACGGTAACCTCCATAGCCTAATTCTCTCTTTTCGTCGAAATAGTTAGTGGCCTGTTCCAGTTCTCTGTAGCAGAAAACTGGCAAATGACCCATCTGCGCCTGAACATATATAATACCAATAGGACTGTCGTAGCTACAAGTGCAGCCAGCCTTCGGATGGCACTACCTGAAATTTGAATCACCATAAATAGATATCAAATTGTAAGCAAAGTAGCTGAATATCATTATATTAACTCGAAAATCTGAGAAGGACCATTAATTACCTATGATAATAAGTTTTTCTGTTCCTCCGCATGTTTCTTCACTATCAAGATTATTAAATTCAGTGACTACGAGCTCCTGAGCATGATAACCTCCAAATGTGATGTAAAAATATCAGAGTTTACAGAAGACACCTACCGGTGAAACAATTCTTGGGATGAATTCCATCTTTACAATAACATATATCCAATTACTTGATTGACGGGAGCTACAATTATCATTGATAGCCTTGCCCTCGTCCCATTTAATCTAAAACCCTTTGCTGCGCATTTGTAATAATTTAATTTCTTGGGACAGGTTACCTGTGAAATAGGTGATATTGGAATAGGGGGAAGCAATCTCAAAAGGCCAGGCAGTAAAATCTAGAGATGCATTTGGGAGATAGCATAGAGGAAATAGAGTGACTTCCCTTGCGTCGAGCATCCACATCAGTATGCCAATTTCAAATTCAAAACATCAGTATGCGTTTATTGTCTGAGATCATTACACTCGACCGCATCTTTCTCTTATCACACTCCACGGCATCGTTCTCCTGCGATAGTTATCAAAAAAAGGCATCCGAAGAAAATAGAGTAATTCAGGGGGAAAACCCAAAAAAGAGGAGGAGATTGATACCTCCATGAGTCGATTCGAACAAAAAAGTATATAGGATCGAAGCAAGGATACAAAGAGAAAACCATTGCGTCCACAGTCAACATCCGTCTGTCAATTTCAAATTGAAAGAACATCTCTGCTCCAAAACACAACATAAACGCGTACACAAAATACAGAGAGGCATGACCACAGACATAGACTCACACGAAGCGCCAGCTACAATAAAAATATAACAATATAGAGAACCTGCAAACGTCTATCTCCAACAAAAACAAAAAAGCTGGATTTCTGACCAAAGCTGGATCGGCTTTTGCAACAAATTCCTCAACTACTTTATTTCCTAAACAGTTTTCTCCACATTGGTAATGGACGGTTTCCCAAAACATTTTTCCCCACATTGGCAATGGACGGTTTCCCAAAACTCGTAAACGTTATACAAAATTTGAATTTGATTCAGCACGGGGTGATAGCCTAGCGTTCACTCTTTAATATAGCATTGGGAGATGAGTGCTTCCTTTTTCACAAATTTGAAGTTGATTCACCATTTGATAAGCATATACTATAGTGTAATATAATTATACACAATAATCCCTATTTTCACAAATTTGAATTTGATTCATCATTTGATAAGCATATATTATAATGTAACATATAATTATACACAATAATCCTTATGTAATATAATTATACACAATAATCCCTATTTTCACAAATTTGAATTTGATTCATCATTTGATAAGCATATATTATAATGTAACATATAATTATACACAATAATCCTTATGTTGATGGATCCTGTGGGCTTAGGGTTTTGCTCAACGCCCAAATATAAAAAATCATGACGATTGGGAAAGACTTTCGCATCATTTTATGGTGTTGTTGAAAGGATTATTCCAGATTCTCATAGATCTAGGTGGTACACGATATAACAAGGATATACATGCATCTAATTCCATTGACCGGGTTCTTCAAGATAGAACTTTGCAATCGAGGAGGGGGAGGCTTCCCGAGAACAGGATCTATTGTCATTCTTGCTCTCTAATGTCGACAAGAAAGGAGAATCTCTCACACAAGTGGAGACTAAAGACAACATCTTCAGCTTTTATTTGTAGTTCATGACCAAAGCAGCTCAACTTTGACAGTGCTCCTTAAATTTTTGGCAGAAAACCTTCACTGCTATGAAGAATTACTCAAAGGTATGTTCGAAATCATAATAATTAGTGGTAATTTGTTTACATGCTAGTAATATGAGGATTGGATTGTAGATAGATACTGACATCAAATTTAAGTGATTCTATAACTTTTTTTAGCAAAGGGTTATGTTGAGAGGTTAAGGAGAGAATTCCTTAAATATTTATGGACGAGCTCTTTTAGTGAAAAATGATTTTTCTCTTAACATGTGTTAACATGCATTCTTGCTGTAGTGTTTGAAGCTAGTTATATCTTATTACACAGTTTCCACTTTTGGAATGAATGTAGGTGTGTAGAATCCCAAAAAAACCCTTCAAATTATTTCATAAAGCAATCCAAACAAATTACAAAAACATTATTTCCCCAAACCATAACTACATAAGGTTTTATTCATTTCTACCTTTTCACCCTATGAACCATTATCTACGGCTGTGGAAACCAAATCTTGAATGGTTGACACAAAAGGAGAAGCAGCACACTGGGCTTGTCATTAAGGTGTGGAGGGATGATGGGGTTTTAGATGATTATTATCATTGACAAAATTATAGTGGCTAGTAAAGCAAGGTCTCTCTTCTTGAGTCTGAAGCTAGATAATAACCAGTATTTCATGTCTATATGCATAAGGAATAGATTATTAATCTCTCACGACTCAATTAATCATGTACCCAAAAAGTTCTAGTCTTATTAATGGATAGTTTAGAAATACTTCATTGAGATTATCCGAAGAATGCATGGCAACATCCTCCTTGCAGAATGTATTTTCTTTTATTGAATGAATAATACATGATAGATTGGTTTGGTGGACATAGCCTACGGAGTAGGTGAACCATGTACATTTGTGTCTCTCTCTTTTCATGTGCCTGAATGCTTTACTCTCCCCATATTATTTTTGTACAAATGATATTGCTCTACAAATGGATTGAAGTATATATAATGCATCCAAAAATAATTGTTACGAAATTATATAAATTGAAAGATTAAGGGAACCAGAAAAGTTAAGTCTGTTTTATTGCAATATTTGGTTCTTTTATCAATGTACTTTAATGCCTATATGGAATGATTCCTATACTTTTTAAAGGTATCATTAAACCGTAGTTAATAGTAATATTTTCCAGTTTGATCTATAGTTTCCAATAAATTAATGGCTTCAAAAGCGCAATGCTTATCATAAGGACTTGCCAGGAAGAAAATCTTGTGTTCTTTTTTCTCAAAATTTTACTTTTGATAAGTTATGACATATCATGGGAAAGTTATGTTAGGTAACCTCATTAACGTGAGTTACATAACCTCACTAATGTGACAAACGTATTACGTGACGTGACTAGTGTGATATTTAATCTATATTTCTCCACATTAACATAAGTGATATTGCACTACATGGTTGTACATGTTACTCCCTCTAGTTGAAACTCTTTATAATTAGCATCATCCAACAAAATATGTAGTAGAGCGTGTATCATAGATACACATCCTCATCATTGCACAAATGGAAAGTTTATCTCAAATTGCACATGCATTTTGAGGGGTAACATGTCTAATGTGGTCTATGAGTTCTACTTGAGGATATTTTTTGATGTTCAAGGTGATTTACTTCTTTACCACACTAGAAAGATGCTTTCCTTAAGATTTTTTTTACTTGCTTCTATTTTGATGTGTTAGATTTTTTTTAACTGCTTCTATTTTTTTTATTGTATCAGATCTTTGGTTGTGTCGGCATATATCAAAGACTGTAGCGAACCATGGCAGACTTTGGTCAACCATGCTTGAATTTAGTTTCGCGAGAGTCATCAATGGTTGAATTTAGCAACTAAGGCTTGACTTTAGTTAATCACGGCTCACTTTGGTTACCCATAAATGGATTTACTAAACCATGGTTAAATTTAGTGAACACGTGTCCATTCTTCACAATATGACATGAAATTTCTTTAACATCGAATGCCACATTATTATTGTGTCACATATTGGGTATTATCACCATGAAGCATAACCCTTGACAAATGTCATAATGCGACATATGTAACCCTTGATAAACATCACAATGTGACATAACACTTGATGAATGCAAAATGTCACATTATTTATGTGTCTTTTTTTACTTTGGTTAACCATGGTTTAATTTAACTTGACCATGGTTAACCACTGTTGACATTATTAAGCCACATGGTCATAGTTGACAATGCGACATGAAATTTCCTAAATATCGAGTGTCACGTTATTAATTTCTCATATATTGGGTATTGTTTCAAAGTAGTGTAACCCTTTACTAACGTCTCAATGCAACATAACCCTTGATGAAAATTGCAATGCAATGTAACCCTTGATAAACATCACAACGTGACATAACCCTTAAAGAATGCCAAATGCCACATTATTTTTGTGGCGCATATTTGGTTGTGCGAGCATATATAACAAACTATAGTGAACCATGGCTTACTTTGGTCAACCATGCTTGACTTTAGTTAATTTTATTTAATTTAATTTACTAAATATAATCTTATGTAATATAAGTTAAAATAATTTATATTTATTAGATATAACATTTTTATTTGTATGTTGTGATTTTTCTTTAGTATAACATTTCAATATTTCGATGTTGCAAAGGTATGTAGTGATGTTTTTTTATGTCAAAAGACAAGCACGTAAGGATTGAACAAGCAATGTTAACCTTCAACCTCATTGTTATGATGAACTAGCTATTAAGATGTGAAACCATTTTTAAATGATAAGTAATTGTTTTTGCATTAAATAATCAATATCCATTTAGAGCTAACAAATATGATGACTATTCAATTAATCATGGTTGTACAATTGTAGAGCTGTGGTGAATCTTGAAGATCTACTAGATCAAGTCCACTTCCCAAATATGATATATATAGGCATATCCTTTTAATAAAAAAACATTAATAATAAATAAAGTTTAAAAAACCTTATTAATGACAAATAAAAAGAAAACTTGTCTTCAAAGATAATTAGAAAAAAAAACATTTATAGATCGCACTTATGGGATCCCCACATCTCTTAAAAGGATAACCAATAAAAGCTATTTTCAACCTAATAGCATTTAACTTCACCTAATAGGATATTTTTTTTATGTCAAAAGACAAGCACATAAGGATTGAACAAGCAATGTTAACTTTCAACCTCATTGTTACGATGAACGAGCTATTAAGATGTGAAACCATTTTTAAATGATAAGTAATTGTTTTTGCATTAATTAATCAATATCCATTTAGAGCTAACAAATATGACGACTATTCAATTAATCATGGTTGTACAATTGTAGAGGTGTGGTGAATCTTGAAGATCCGCTAGATCAAGTCCACTTCCCAAACATGATATATATAGGCATATTTCTTTAATAAAAAAACATTAATAATAAATAAAGTTTAAAAAACCTTATTAAAGAAAAATAAAAATAAAACTCGTTAATAATCAAAGATAATTAGAATTTTTTTTTTTATAGATCGCACTTATGGGATCCCCACATCTCTTAAAATGATAACCAATAAAAGCTATTTTCAACCTAATAGCATTTAACTTCACTCCCAAAAAGGGCTTAAGTTTGTCCTATTAGGTTGAATTATAGACACGGTCTTTCCAACGTGTTGCTCACTGCAAGTCAATTAGAATTTGTTAGGGCACACACAATCACCTACATTTATTTCTACCATCAATGCCCCAACTCGTTGGTTTCATGCCTATACCGGAAGGGAGAAGAAGATCATTGATAATTAAAACAAGAAAAACATTGGTGGAGACCCATAGAGGGAAGTAGTAAAGGTAAAGGAAAAAACATTTTTAGAAACCCTAATTCTTTGCTTAGGGAAAATCGTTATTAAATACATGCTAATGGTCAATAAATAGCAAAAACCATGGCAATAGTGATTATCAACCATAAAAACAAGAAAAGAGCCATGTATTGAATAGGTAGAGGGACAAGCCACTCCTTTATTGTCTCGGATCATGTGGATGTGGCCAACCCCGAGATTTTTCTCTTGATCCCTCTTCAAAAACGAAATGATATTCTTGCAAACAAATCCATCCCAAGGAAGCCCCCATGAGTTATTTGAATAAAACCTTCATAAATCAATTCAATCAAACACAACATAGTAGGGTAGAGAGAAGGAGCAATACCTGCAAAAAAAAACCCTCAATGAGTCAATTCAATCAAGAAATCGACCAATATCTTCATGAGTGGATTGGAGCACAAAAAGAAGTCATTCAAAAAGAGACCTCCATTTCCTTGAGCATCAAAATATGTCTATCGATATCAAATTGAAAGCACATCTATCCTCCTCATCTCTTATACACTACAAAACACAAATTCAAATACAATACAAAAATACATAACTTCACATGAAAAAATTCCAATACAAAATACATCAACCATATAGGGAACTCGAAAAAGCAGGATTTCCAAACATGTATCTCCATCAAAATCATAACCTGGATTGACGTAATGGTTGTCTCCAACAAAAGTAGGATCCATTTTTCAAGAAATTCCCTATCCCTCTCTCCCTACCTCCCTCCCTCCCTCTCTCTCTCTATTTCTCACTCTCCTTCCATCTCTCGTCGACTCTCCATCTCTCTCACTCTCTCTCTCTCTCTCTCTCTCTCTCTCTCTCGCATTCTGCCTCTCTCCCCCCCCCCCCCCCCCCCTCTCTCTCTCTCTCTCTCGCATTCTGCCTCTCTCCCACCCTCCCTCCCTCCTTCCCTCTCTCTCTCTCCCCCTCCCTCTCTCCCTATCTCTCTCTCCCCCCCCCCCCCTCTCTTTGTCTCTCTCCCTCCCTCCCTCTCTCTCTCTCTCTCTCGCATTCTGCCTCTCTCCCACCCTCCCTCCCTCCTTCCCTCTCTCTCTCTCCCCCTCCCTCTCTCCCTATCTCTCTCTCCCCCCCCCCCCCCCTCCCCCCCCCCCCCCCCCCCTCTCTCTCTCTCTCTCTCCCCCTCTCTCTCCGACTCTCCCCCCTTCTCCCCCCTCCCTCTCCCCCCTCCTCCCTCCCTCTCTCACTCTCACTCTCTCTCTCTCTCTCTCTACCTCTCTCTCTTTCTCTCCTTGTTCCCCTCCCTCTCTCCCTCCCTCCCTATCACTCTCTATCTACTTTCCCTTCCTCCCTCTCTTTATCGCCGTCCCATACTCTTGATTCACCTACCCTTAATCCCCCATAATATCTCTCTCTCTCTCCCATACACATCTATACATTACCTAGCATTATCTTACGTATGCATCTATACATTTCCTAGCATTATCTAGCATACACGTTGAAATCAATACGAGAATTACCTAACATCATGTAACATATGCATCCAACATTAAAATATAATAATTACATCTAACAAAACACCATAATTTCCTAACATCATCATCACCATGCACATTTATCAAACATAAACATCATCTAACAAAACATAAACATGATCTAACATCCTAATCATACACATGTAATACCATCATCTAACATTCTCATCATACACATGTAATAACATCATCTAACATCACCCAACATCCACATCTAAAAGTTACCTAACATCATGTAACATATACATTTAAGACATATAAACATCATGGAGCATGCACATATTAAATTTCCTAGCATCATCTAATAAACACAAACATCATCTTAAGAAACTCATATAGAATGAGAACATCTAGCATCATATAACATACATATATAGACATTCTCTATCATAATTAGAACATCTAACATGTAATGAGAACATCTAACATCATCTCAGAACTACCTAACATCATATTGCATATAAATCTAACAAATGTAAACATCTCCTAGCATACACATCTAATTTAACATTACCTTGCATCAGCACATATATTAATCAAATTTAACAAAATACAATCATTATCTAACATGACATAACACGAAAACACTAATTAACAACATTTTAAAGTATTAAAAGAAACTCTACATATTAAATTAAAATGAAAAATAAAATGTACATATTATAAACTAAATGGTTATAAATTTTAATTAAAAAAAAAATATAACAATAAAAATAAAATGAGATAGATTTAAGATGAAAGAAAATGAATGAATGAATGAAATTAAGAAGCAAAAAAAAACATATCTAAAAATATTGCATGTCACTAAGGTAAAAAGACCTCGCAAAAGCATTTGCACTTAAATTTTTTTGAAAAAAAATATTTCTATTAAAAATAATTTATTAAAAAAAACAAAATACATCTTTACCATACCTTTTTTTTTAATGACTTATCTCAATATACTTCTCATTCTATATACAAAAATAAAAATAAAAATAAAAAAACACATTGAATGTTAATGTAAATATTCTAAACACTAAAATAACATAAAAATAAAAATCACCATTACTTTTTTTCTTATGTTTTGAAAAACTAACTAAAAATCAATGGACAAATTATAATAGGGATAAAGGGACAGGCCTGTAGTGAGGTGTTTATTGTCTCACATCATCTCCATGTGAAGAGACCCCTGATTTTTTGTTTTGATCATACTTCACTGCATCTTTCTTCCCAAAGGAAATGATATTCTTGCAAACAAAGCCATCCAAAGGAATCCTAGAAGGAAGAAACCGCAGAGAGTCATTTCAATAAAACCTCCATGAGTCTGTTCAATCAAGAAGCCTAGTGATACCTCCATGAGTGGATTTGAGCACATAAAGAAGTCATTAAACGACCATTTCCTTCAGCATCTACATGTGTCTGTGTATATCAAATTCAAAACACATATATCCTACCCATCTGCTATACACTACAATACACAAATACATATATAATACAATATCAACACAAAGACAAAAACACAGGAAAAGCTTCCACTACAAAATACCACAACATTATAGAGAAATCCGCTTTTTCAAGAAATTCTGTAAGTTGGTTACGTTTCCTAAAATTCTTAAGAATTTCTAGGAGCTAAGAGATTACAATAAACAATATTCCTGCAAAACAGAAATACCTACATGAGTCAATTAGAACACATAAGTTACAATGGCCTGCCAATGATAGAATTCTGAGCTCATTCTTAAATTGTTCGACTCTGTTACAGTTACTCTCATGGAATCTCTTTACTGCCACACTTCGCCCATCTTGAATTTTTCCCAAATGGACCTTAGCGTAACCCCCATAGCCTAATTCTCTCTTTTCGTCGAAATAGTTAATAGTTAGTGGCCTGTTCCAGTTCTCTGTAGCTGAAAACTGGCAAGTGAACCATCTCCTCCTGATCAAACTCCAAATCCCCACAACCATTATGGGTAGCAAAAGAAAGCTTTTTTCTCCTGAACATATATAATACCTACAGGACTGTCGTATCTACAAGTGCTTCCAGGCCTCCGATGACACTGCCTGAAATTTGAATCACCATAAATAGATATCAGATTGTAAGCAAAGTAGCTCAATATCATTATATTAACTTGAAAATCTGAGAAGGACCATTAATTACCTATGATATCAATTTTTTTTGTTCCTTCGCCTGTTTCTTCACAATCAAGAGTATTAAATTCAGTGAGTACGAGCTCCTGAGCATGATAACTTCCAAATCTGATGTAAAAATATCAGAGATTACAGAAAACACCTACCAGAGAAGCAATTCTGGGGATGAGTTCCATCTTTACAATAACACAGATCCCATTACTTGATTGAAAGGAGCTACAATTATCATTGATAGCCTTGCCCTCGTCCCATTTAATCCAAAACCTTTGGCTGCGCATTTGTAATAATTTAATATCTTGAGGCGGGTTACCTGTGAAATAGGTGAGATTGGAATAATGGAAAGCAATCTCAAAAGGCAAAGCAATGAAATCTAGAGATGCATTTGGGACATACCATAGAGGAAATAGAGAGACTTCCATTGTGTCGAGCGTCAACATCAGTATGCCAATTTCAAATTCAAAACACCTGTCGTGAGCGTTTATTGTCTCAAATCATCAGAGTCCACCGCATCTTTCTCTTATCACACTCCACGGAATCGTTCTCCTGAGACAGTTATCAAAAAGACCCATCCAAAGAAAACAGAGTAATTCTTGAAAAAAAAACAAAAATGAGAAGAGGAGACTGATACCTCCATGAGTCGATTCGAACACAAAACTATATAGGATCGAAGCAAGGAAATAGAGAGACCACCATTGCATCCAGCCTCAACACCCGTCTGTCAATTTCAAATTGAATGAACATCTCTCCTCCAAAACACAACATAACCACAGACATAGACTCACATGAACCGCCAGCTGCAATAGAAATATAACAATATAGAGAACCCGCAAACGTCTATCTCCAACAAAAACAAAAAACTAGATTTGCAAACGTCTATTTCCAACAAAAGTTGGATCGGCTTTTGCAACAAATTCTTCAACAAAATTATTTCGTAAAAAGTTTTCTCCACATTGGTAATCGACGGTTTCCCAAAACTTGTAAACGTTACATAAAACTTGAATTTTGATTTAGCACGGGGTGATAGCCTAGCGTCACCCTTTAATATAGCATTGGGAGATGGGTGCTTCATTTTTTCACAAATTTGAATTTGATTCACCATTTGATAAGCATATATTATAATGTAATATAATCATACACAATAATCCATATTTTCACAAATTTGAATTTGATTCACCATTTGATAAGCATATATTATAATGTAATATATAATTATACACAATAATCCCTATTTCCATGGATGGCCTCGGCTTTGGGTTTTCCTCAACTCACAAACAAAAAAAATCATGACGAGTTGCAATACTTTTGCTCCATTTTATGGTGTTGTTGAAAGGATTATTGCAGATTCTCATAGATCTACTGGTACACATATAACGAGGATACACATGCAGCTAATACCATCGAGGGGGTTCTTCAAAAGAAAATTACACTCGAGGAGGGGGAGGATTTTCCAGAACATGATCTATTGGCATTCTTGCTCTCTAATGTTGACAAGAAAAGGTGAATCTCTAACATAAGTAGAGATTAAAGACAACATCTTCAGCTTTTATTTGCAGTTCATGACAAAGCAACTCAACTTTGAGAGTGCTGCTTAAATTTTTTGCAGAAAACCTTAGCTGCTATGAAAAATTACTCAAAGGTATGTTCTAAAATGCCCTCTTAATCAGTTGGTAATTTGTTTACATGCTGGTAATATAAGGATTGCATTGTAGACAGATGCTGTCATCAAATTTAAGTGATTCTATAACTTTTTTTAGCTAAGGGTTATGTTGAGAGGTTAAGAAGAGAATTCCTGAAATATTCAAGGGCTCCACAAATTTGAGTGATTCTATAAAAAAAATTAGCTAAGGGTTATGTTGAGAGGTTAGGGAGAGAATTCATGAAATATGTATGGAAGAATAATTAGTGGTAATTTATGGTAATATAATGATTGGATTGTAGATAGATAATGTCATCAAATTTAAGTGATTCTATAACTTTTTTTATCTAAGGGTTTTGTTTAGAGGTTAAGGAGAGAATTCCTAAAATATTTATGGATGACCCCTTTTAGTGGAAAAAGATTTTCTGTTAACATTCATTCTTGCTTGAGTGTTTGAAGATAGTCATATCTCATTACAAGGTTTCCACTTTTGGAATTAATGTAGATGTGTAGAATTCCAAAAAAAACTCCCACCAAATTCATTCATAAAGCAATCTAAACAAATTACAAAAACACTATTTTCCGAAACCATAACTACCTAAGGTTTTATTCATTTCTACCTTTTCACCCTATGAACCATTATCTATGGGTCGTGGAAAGCAAACCTTGAACGGTTGACACAGAAGGAGAAGCACACAGTAAGCTGGGTTGGCCATTGAGCAGTGGAGCGATGATGGCATTTCAGCTGATTATTATCATTGACGTAATTAGGAGATCATGTTTTCTTAAACTGAGAATTTATGGAGAGTTTCTCACGAAGATGACGCCTATCAAATATTTCACAAGGCTATCAAATATTTTACATATGGTCGATTCACAATCCCTAAAGGATAAAGGATGGCAGTGAGCCCTTCTCTGAAATCCAGCTTTGTGTCATATTTTTGTTGTATAGTTTCCAATATATTAATGGGTTAAAAAAAATTGTCTACATCGTGTGAACCCCCATGTATTTCTCTGTATAATTTATGCAAATCCATTAAGATATAACTAATAATTTTTTTAAAATAGGTCATCTTTATATCTCATAGTTTATTATGTCAATTACTAATATAGATTTATCTTAAGCTTGAATTTATTAAACCTAAAGAAAATCCAATTTCTTAAGGTCTAAGGTCGAGGTTCATTTCGAGAGCTTATGCTCTTCATTAGAATGAAACATCAATGATGCTATGTAATAGGATTTCTTAGATAATTCATGACTCATAAAAGTTTTATCATTATCACCAATAGTCACCATGCCTTTAACAAATAACTGCTAAAATATCTCCTTAATATCCATGAAATTACTTTATTGTCTGGCATGTGAGTGTACAACTACCAAACATGCACACAATAAAATTGACTAGAAATTGGCATATTTACAAAACATATTAACTAATAGTTTTTAAAAGTATCATTAAACCGTAGTTAATAGTAATATTTTCCATTTTGGTCTATAGTTTCCAATGTATTAATGGGTTCAAAAGGGGAGTGCATGTCATAAAATACTTGCTAAGTAGAAAATATTGTGTGCTTTGTTCTCAAGATTTTATTTTTGATACGTTATGATTTAACATGGGAAAATTATGTAAGGTAACCTCGTTAGCGTGAGTTACATAACGTGACAAACGTATTTTACGTGACCTCACTAATGTGACAAACTTGCCAACATCTCATTGTTACTAATTTGTAAGTACCTCTCTACTCTAGATACAATTAATCTTTATTAAATATTCAATATTTATACCTCTAGATTAACACAACTCATATTGCACTACATGGTTGTACATGTTAGTCTCGCTAGTTGAATCTCTTGATAATTTGCATCAGCCAACAAAATATGTAATAGAGTGTCTTCCATAGATACACATCCTCATCATTGTACAGATGGAAAGGTTGTCTCAAATTGCACATGCATTTTGAGGGGTAACAGGTCCAATGTGGTCTATGAATTCTACTCGAGGCTATTCTTTGATGTTCAAGGTGATTTTGTATGCACTTCTTCACCACACTAGAAAGATGCTTTCCTTATGAATACTTTTACTTGCTTCTATTTTGATAGATTTTGATTATACAATTCCATGCTCATTATAATAGATGGAGAGGTGATTGAGATCATTATCTATTATTTCTTGAGTCCATTCACTCCATTGACATACTTCTCACTTTATAAGACCTTTCATGTCAAATTGATCAAGTGATTTTGTGCGTGTTGGAATTCTCTCCAAGGGTATTCAATGTGACTATCCCCTAGCATTGTGTGAGTAAAGTGTTGAAGAAGTCATAGTTTGTATTCTTTGGTTCTTGTTGTGTCTATTTTATATCATGAGACTTTGTATTGACAAATATAGAATAAAGATAACAAACTTTTGGTTGCTAATTCATGTTCATGCATGCACTTGATTAATTGATTTGGAATTTTCTTAATTGGTTCGCCTCATACATATACGATGTGTAGTCAATTGTCTCTTCCTCTTTCAATCCATACTCATCACATTTAAGGTGTCGGTCAAAAACAATTAAAATGAATTAATTTGTTGGTTTTTTGAGTTTTCACTCATAGATGTGCAACTTTTAATTACAATGTCACAAACCTATAAATCCCCCCCCCAAAAAAAAATCATTATATTTTTTAACCAACTGAATATCGTCACATGTATAATTCGTCATACAATGAACACATCGTCATTATGTGTAAAATAAATTGTAATTGATTCTTGCTTGAATTAGACATGTTATACTTCAATAAGGTGTTTACATAAAAGTAAAAATGACCCTAATGCCACACCTAAAGGTGATGTTCTTACTACTTTTAATGCCTATTATACAATTTGGTTTCCCAAGTGGTTGGTAAGCCTAAAGGATAAGGTTTTTCCCCAGAAGCTACCTCCTAAATCTAGAAACTAAACCTACTTCCAAAATACTATCAAGAGTTTAAATAAAGGGGTTTAGCGCAGCATAGTTCGGTGATGAAAAAGGTTATAATGATTTTTTTTTCTTGAAATGTAAGGAATTGGGGAGTATGGCGCTACCACCATAGTCATGGTTTAACTTCGACCTTGGCATAAAAACTTCGAGGTTAATATATATCTATTGACCCATACATTATGAGGATATAGAAGGTTATGGACATGCTTGCACTTGAGTTTGACCTTTGACAATAACTCTCCCTTGGCTTTGAGTTGACACCGGAGCTAGGAATTTAATGGCAAGTTAAATGCATGTCCAAGATAAATATTGGTCCTCCATTAGTCACAATATTAGGTGAGGGTTTTCAAAAGGGTTTAATATAGTTTTAAATTGTCTCAAAGTTTCATTAACATGTTTGTATTTTTCTGCAACAACTTATGGAAAAAGTATTTTCCTTCCATGGCTGTGTTGTCCACTTTTTTGTTCAACCTTATATCGAGATGGTTAATATAATTAATTTTTTTTGTTTCTAAGGTATGTTTGACATTTTTATGAGTGTCTACTGGCTGCCAAATGGCCTCATCCTTGCTTGTTATTTGTCGAGAAGAAAGAGACCAATAATCGATGTGTATTCCATGCCTTTAACTACTCTTAGTTCGTTTGATTTAAATTTTCAAAATTTATTTCAACTCAAAGGCATAAGTAAAATTAATAACTTGGGTTTGCTTATTCATTTGGAGGAAGAGTGATAATGGTGTCTAGAAGGAGTCGATCCCTGGTCGTCTCTTTAATCAAACCCGGATAAGATTCTAAACTATGTCGCTAACATTTTTCTTCTTGTAGTAAAGAAGTAGTTAATCATGGTTGACTTTGGTGAACCATGCTTAAGTTTAACTTGACTATAGTTAACGATGGTATACTTTAGTGAACCACATAGCCATACTTCACAATATGACAAGAAACCTCTTGAGCATCAAATGTCACATTATTAATGTGTCACATATTGGGCATTGTCACAATGTGGTATAACCCTTGAGCAATGTCACAATGTGACATAAAACTTAATTAAATTTTGGGTATCATCGCAATGGAGCATAACCCTTTCCTGATGTTGCAATGGAACATAAACCTTCATGAGCATTGTAATGGAACACAACCCTTGATAAAAACTAAATGTCACATTGTTAATGTGTCACATCCTTGGTTGTATTGACATATATTGGAGACTATAGTGAACCATAGTTGACTTTCGTCAAGTGTGATGGACATTAGTTTGGCCACAGTCAACCATGGTTTACTTTAGTGACTAAATATTGAATCATTTCCATATCTTATGCTGTTAATTAGAGTGAAACTTCTATGGTGCAATGTGTAATAGGTCATCCCAGATAATTCATGATGCATAAAAATTTGATCATTATCACCAATAGTTACCATGCCTTTAACAAATAATTTCTAAAATATCTCCTTTATATCCATGAAACTACTTTATACTGTGGCGTTTCAGGGTACATTGTATGCCTCATTGAGCATTCCATGCACATCTTGGTGATTTTAACCCGTCTAACATGCACACAATAAAATTGATGGGAAATTTGCATAGTTAAGAAACATATTAACCCATAGTTTTTAAAAGTATCATTAAACTGTAGTTAATAGTAATGTTTTCCATTTTTGTCTATACCTTCCAATGTAGTAATGGGTACAAAAGCGCAGTGCTTATCATCAAGACTTTCTAAGTAGAAATTTTTTTGTGTGTTTTTCTCAAAATTTTATTTTTGATAAGTTATGATTTAACATGGGAAAGTTATGTTAGGTAACCTCATTAATGTGAGTTACATAACCTCAGTAATGTGACAATTGTTTTATGTGACATGACTAATGTGACAAACTTGACAACATCTCCTTCTTACTAGTTTGTCAGTACCTCGCTAATCTAGATACAATTAATCTTTATTAAATATTTCATTTGTATGCCTCCACATTAACATACGTAATATTTCCCTACATGGTTGTGCATGTTACTCCCTCTAGTTGAAACTCTTGATAATTAGCATGAGACAAAAAAATATGTAGTAGACCGTCTTCCATAGATACACATCCTCATCATTGTACAGATGGAAAGGTTATCTCAAATTGCAGATGCATTTTAATGGGTAACAGGTCCAATGTGTTCTATGAGTTCTACTTGAGGCTATTCTTTGATGTTCGAGGTGATTTACTTCTTTACCACACTAGTAGATTCTTTCCTTAAGATTTTTTTTACTTGCTTCTATTTTGACTTGTTAGATTTTTTTTACTTGCTTCTATTTTTTTTTTATTGTGCCACATCTTTGGTTAAGTCATAATATATCAGAGAGTGTAGTGAACCATGGCTGACTTTGGTCAACAATGCTTGATCTCAGTTTGGCCATAGTCATCAATGGTTGACTTTAGAAACCAAGGCTTGACTTTAGTTAATCACAACTCACTTTGGTTAACCACAAATGACTTCAATAAACCATGGTTAACTTTAGTGAACACATGACCATTCTTTACAATATGACATGAAATTTATTTAACATCGAATGCCACATTATTATTGTGTCACATATTGGGTATTGTGTCACATATTGTGTCAGCATAACCCTTGACAAATGTCAAAATGTGACATAATACTCAATGAAAATCATAATACAATGTAACCCTTGATAAACATCGCAATGCGACATAACACTTGATGAACGACAAATGTCACATTATTTATGTGTCTTTTTTTTACTTTGGTTAACCATGCTTTACTTTAACTTACCATGGTTAACCACTCTTCACATTAGTTAGCCACATGGTCATAGTTCACAATGCGACTTGAAATTTCCTAAATATCGAGTGTCACGTTATTAATGTCTCATATCTTCGGTATTGTTTCAATGGAATGTAACCCTTTACTAATGTTATAATGCAACTTAACCCTCAATGAAAATCACAATGCTATCTAACCCTTGATAAACATCACAATGTGACATAACCCTTAAAGAACGCCAAATGTCACATTATTATTGTGTGGGCATATATCACACACTATAGCAAACCATAGCTTACTTTGGTC
Organism: Pseudotsuga menziesii; assembly: GCA_001517045.1. Taxonomy (NCBI): domain Eukaryota; kingdom Viridiplantae; phylum Streptophyta; class Pinopsida; order Pinales; family Pinaceae; genus Pseudotsuga; species Pseudotsuga menziesii. Next base: position 30,939 of record LPNX010416813.1, read on the forward strand.
AACCATGCTTGAATTTAGTTTGCCCAAAGTCATCAATGGTTGAATTTAGAGAGTAAGGATTGACTTTATTTAATCATGAATCACTTTGGTTAACCATAAATTACACTAATAAACCATGGATATACATCATGGACACTATAACACACCATGGTAAGTGGGCATGGATTGGTCACGGTTGATATATATCAACCAAATGAAACAATTTGACATAAACAATGTCCATATAAACAAAATATGATATCCGTACATGAGATAACATTAAAGTATTATTATTTTTTATTAAAATTAAGATATAAATCATTAATATTAAAAATATAAATAGTTAATATTGTATAAATATTTATACAAAATATTGATATTAATTTTTAATTTAGGTTGATTTCATATCTATAATGTTATAAAAATGTAATTTCAAACATTCATCGGGATAATTTCATATATATAAAGTAACTCAAAAGAAAAGAAAAATGGTATGAATTTAAAGGAATTTATATTATTTGATTTAATTTATTAAATATAATCTTATGTAATATAAGTTAAAATAATTTATATTTATTAGATATAACATTTTTATTTGTATGTAGTGATGTTTCTTTAGTCTAACATTTCAAGATTTCCATGTTGCAAAGATATGTAGTAATGTTTTTTTTAAATGTCAAAAGACAACCATGTAAGAGTTGAACAAGAAATGTTAAATTTCGACCTTAGTGTTACGACGAACCAGCTATTAAGATGCGAAACCATTTTTAAATGCTAAGTAATTGTTTTTGCATTAATTAATCAAGATCCATTTAGAGCTAACAAATACGATGGCTATTCAATTAATCATGGTTGTACAATTGAGGAGTTGTGGTGAATCTTGAAGATCCACTAGATCAAGTCCACTTCCCAAATATGATATATATAGGCATATCCTTTTAATAAGAAAAACAATAGTAATAAATACAGTTTAAAAAACCTTATTAATGACAAATAAAAGGAAAACTTATCGATAATCAAAGATAATTAGAAAAAAAAAATTATAGATCACCCTTATGGGATCCCCACATATCTTAAAAGGATAACCAATAAAATCTATTTTCAACCTAATAGCATTTAACTTCACTCCCAAAAAGGGCTTAAGGTTGTCCTAATAGGTTGAATTATAGACACACTCTTTCCAATGTGTTGCTAAGTGCAAGTCAATCAGAATTTGTTGCGGCACACACAATCACCTACATTTATTTCTACCCAAAACACCCCAACTCATTGGTTTCACGCCAATACCGGAAGGACGAAGAAGATCATTGATAATTAAAACAAGAAAAACATTGATGGAGAGTCATAGACAGAAGCGGTAAAGGGAATGGAAAAAACATTTTTTGAAACCCTAATTCTTTGATTGGGGAAAATTGCTATTAAAAACATGCTAATGGTCAATAAATAGGAAAAATCATGGCAATAGTGATTATCAACCATAAAAACAAGAAAAGTGCCATGTATTAAATAGGTATAGGGACACGCAAGTCCTTTATTGCCTCAGATCATGTGGATGTGACCAGCCCTCAGATTTTTCTCTTGATCCCACTTCACAAAGGAAATGATATTCTTGCAAACAAATCCATCCAAAGGAAACCTCCATGAGTTATTTGAATAAAACTTCCATAAATCAATTCAATCAAACACAGCAGAGCACGGTAGAAAGAAGGAGCAATACATGCAAGAAAAACCCTCCATGAGTCAAATCAATCAAAAAATCATGCAATATCTCTCTGAGTGGATTGCAACACAAAAATAAGTCATTCAAAGAGATACCTCCATTTCCTTGAGCATCAAAATTTGGCTGTTGATATCAAATTGAAAGCACATCTATCCTCCTCATCTCTTATACGCTACAAAATACAAATTCGAATACAATAAAAAAAGACATAGCCTCACATGAAAAACTTCTAATACAAAATACAAAAACCATATAGGGAACTTGAAAAAGAAGGATTTCCAAACATGTATCTCCAACAAAATCATAACGTGGATTAACCTAACGATTGTCTCCAACAAAAGCACAATCTATTTTTCAAGAAATTCCCTCTCCCTCCCTCCCTCTCTCTCTCTCTCTTTCTCTCTCACTCTCCTTCCATATCTCTTTGACTCTCCATATCTACCCCTTCTCTCTCTCTCTCTCTCTCTCTCTCTCTCTCTCTCTCTCTGCCTCTCTCCCCCCCCCTTCCCTCCTTCTCTCTCTCTCTCTCTGTCCCTCCCTCTATCACTCTCTCTCTCTCCCCTCCACCTCTCTCTGTCTCTATCCCTCTCTCTCTCTCTCTCTCTCTCTCCTCATCTCGTCTATCTCTCTCTTTTTGTCTCTCACTCCCTCCCCCCTCTCTCATTCTTGCGCCTTCTCTTGTAGTGTCCCTCTCTCTCCCGCTCTCCTTCTCCCTCTCCCTGCTTCCCTCCTCGATATCTCTCCTCCTCCCGCCTCTCGCTCCCCTTCCCTCCCTCTCTCTCTCCCTCTCCCACTTGCTCTCTGACTCTCGCTCCTGCTCCTCCCTCTCTTGCTCTCCCCCTCACTCCCTCCCTCCCTCTCTCACTCTCTCTCTCTCTCTCTCTCTCTCTCTCTCTCTCTATCCCTTTTCCCCTTCCTCTCTCCTGCCCTCCCTATATCTCTCTATCCCCTTGCTCTCCCTCCCTCTCTTTATCGCTATCCCATACTCTTTATTCACCTACCCCTAATCCCTCCTAATATCTCTCTCTAATAAACAAACATAATCAAACATACACATCCATACATTACCTAGAATTATCTTACATATGCATCTATACCTTTCCCAGCATTATTTAGCATATAGGTTGAACTCAATACGAGCATTACCTAACATCATGTAACATATGCATCAACCATTCAAATCTAATAATCACATCTAACAAAACATAAGCATGATATAACATCCTAATCATACACATGTAATACCATCATCTAACATCCTCATCATACACAAGTAATAACATCGTCTAACATCACCAAACCTCCACATCTGAAAGTTAACTAACATAATCTAACATATACATTGAAGACATATAAACATCATGGGGCATACACATATTAAATTTCCTAGCACCATCTAATAAACACAAACATCATCTTAACAAACTCATATAGAATGAGAACATCTAGCATCATCTAACATACATATATAGACATTCTCTATCATAACTAGAACATCTAACATCTAATGAGAACATCTAACGTCATCTCAGAATTACCTAACATCATATAACATATAAATGTAATAAATATAATCATCTCCTAACATACACATCTAATTTATCATTACCTTGCATCAACATATATATTAATCAAATTGAACAAAATACAATCATTATCTAACATGACATAACGTCAAAAACATTAATTAACAACTTTTTAAAGTATAATATTTTAGACTGAAAAGAGACTCTACATATTAAATTAAAAAAATATAGGTAAATATAAAATACTTTAAATATAAATGTTGTATAAACTAATTTCTTATAATTTTAATTACCAAAAATAACATAACAATAAAATTAAAATGAGATATATTTAAGATGAAAGAAAATGAATGAATGAAATTAAGAATCACAAAAAAACATATCTAACAATATTTCATATCACTAATGTAAAAAGACAAGGCAAAAGCATTTGGACTTAAATTTTCTTTTGAAAAAAAATATTTCTATTAAAAATAATTTATTAAAAAAAATAAAATACATCTTTCCCAATCCTTTTTTTTAATTACTTATCTCAAGAGACTTCTCACTGTATGTACAAAAGTAACAATAAAAATAAAAAACACGTTGAATGTTAATGTAAATATTGTAAACACTAAAATAACATTAAAATAAAAATCATCATTACTTTTTTCCTTGTGCTTTGAAAAACTAACTTAAAAAACAATGGACAGATTATAATAGGGATAAAGGGACAGGCCTGTAGTGATGTGTTTATTGTCTGAGATCATCTCAATGTGACCAGCCCTCTGATTTTTGTCTTAATCCCACTTAACTGCATCTTTCTCCCCCAAAGGAAATGATATTCTTGCAAACAATGCCATCCGAAGGAATCTGAGTAGGGTAGTGTAATACCTGCAAGAAACAGCCTAGAGTCATTTCAATAAAACCTCCATGAATCAATTCAATAAAAAGGAGCAGAGCACAGTAGAGTGAAGATTAATACCTGCACGAAACCTCGATGAGTGAGTTCAATCAGGAAGCCTAACTATACCTCCACTAGGGGATTTGATCACATAAAGAAGTCATTCAAAGAGAAACGGCCATTTCCTTAAGCATCAACATGTGTCTGTTGATATCAAATTCAAAACACAACATGTGTATGTTGATATCAAATTCAAAACACATATATCCTACTCCGAAACAAATACATATATAATACAATATCAACACAAAGACAAAGACACATGAAAAGCTTCCAATACAAAATACTTCAACAATATAGAGAACTATAAAAGGTCTATTTCCAATAAAACCAGGATTTGCAAACATGTATCTCCAACGAAGCATAACCTAATGGATATCTCCAACAAAAGCTTGATCCGCTTTTTCAAGAAATTCTCTAAGTTGGTTACGTTTCCTAAAATTCTAAATAATTTCTCGGAGCTAAGAGATGACGATAGACGACATTCCTGCAATAGAGCAATACCTGCATGAGTCAATTCAAACACATAAGGTACAATGGCCTGCCGATCACAGAATTCTGAGCTCATTCATAAATTGTTCGACTCTGTTACAGTTACTCTTAGAGAATATCTTCACTGCCACCCTGCGCCCATCTTGAATTTTACCAAATGGACCTTACCGTCACCCCCATAGCCTAATTCTCTCTTTTGGTCGAAATAGTTAGTGGCATGTTCCAGTTCTCTGTAGCTGAAAACTAGCAAATGAACCATCTGTGCCTGAACATATATAATACCAACAGGATTGTCATAGCTACAAGTGCAGCCAGGCCTCCGATTGCAATGCCTGAAATTTGAATCACCATAAATAGATATCAAATTGTAAGCAAAGTAGCTGAATATCATTATATTAACTTGAAAATCTGAGAAGCGCCATTAATTACCTATAATAATAAGTTTTTCTATTCCTCTGCATGTTTCTTCACTATCAAGATTATTAAATTCAGTGTGTACAAGCTCCTGAGCATGATAACTTCCAAATCTGATCTAAAAATATCAGAGTTTACAGAAAACACCTACTGGTGAAGCAATTCTTGGGATGAGTTCCATCTTTACAATAACACATGTCCCATTAGTTGATTGACAGGAGCTACAATTATCATTGATAGCCTTGCCCTCGTCCCATTTAATCCAAAACCCTTTGCTGCGCGATTGTAATAATTTAATTTCTTGGGGTAGGTTACCTGTGAAATAGGTGAGATTGGAATAAGGGGAAGCAATCTCAAAAGGCCAGGCAGTGAAATCTAGAGATGCATTTGGGAGATAGCATAGAGGAAATTCAGAGACTTCCCTTGCGTCGAGCAACATTAGTATGCCAATTTCAAATTCAAAACATCAGTATGCGTTTATTGTCTGAGATCATCACACTCCACCGCATCTTTCTCTTATCACACTCCACGGCATCATTCACCTGAGATAGTTATCAAAAGAACCATCACACTCCACCGCATCTTTCTCTTATCACACTCCACGGCATCGTTCACCTGAGATAGTTATCAAAAGAACCATCCGAAGAAAATAGAGTATTTCAAGAACAAAACCCAAAAAAGAGAAGAGGAGACTCATACCTCCATGAGTCGATTCGAACACAAAAGTATATAGGATCGAAGCATGGAAACAAAGAGACCACCACTGCGTCCACCGTCAACATCCGTATGTCAATTTCAAATTTAAAGAACATCTCTCTTCCAAAACACATCTATAATGTTATAAAAATGTAATTTAAAACATTCATCATGCTAATTTCATATATATAAAGTAACTTAAAAGAAAAGAAAATGGTATGAAGTTATAGGAATTTATATTAATTAATTTAATTTAGTAAATATAATCTTGAATTGTATGAAGTTTTATTTATTAAATATAATCTTATGTAATATAAGTTAAAATAATTTATATTTATTAGATATAACATTTTTATCTGTATGTAGTGATGTTTTTTTTATGTCAAAAAACAAGCACCTAAGTGTTGAACAAGCAATGTTAAGTTTTGACCTCACTGTTAAGATGAACCAGCTATTAATATGCGAAACCATTTTTAAATGATAAGTAATTGTTTTTGTATTAATTAATCAAGATCCATTTAGATTTAACAAATACATCGACTATTGAATTAATCATTGTTGTACAATTGTAGAGCTGTGGTGAATCTTGAAGATCCACTAGATCAAGTCCACTTCCCATATATGAGATATATAGGAATATACTTTTAATAAAAAAACAATAATAATAAATAAAGTTTAAAAAACCTTATTAATGACAATTAAAAAGAAAACTTGTCAATAATCAAAGATAATTAGAAAATAAAACATTTATAGATCGCACTTGTGGGATCCCCACATCTCTTAAAAGGATAACCAATAAAATCTATTTCCAACCTAATAGCATTTAACTTCTCTCCCAAAAAGGGATTAAGGTTGTCCTATTAGGCTGAATTATAGGAACGACCTTTCCAACGCGTTGCTTAGTACAAGTCAATTAGAATTTGTTGGGGTACACAAAATCACCTACACTTATTTCTACCCTCAACGCCCCAACTGGTTGGTTTCACTCCAATACCAAAAACAAGAAGAATATCATTGATAATTAAAACAAGAAAAACATTGATGGAGAGCGATAGAGGGAAGTGGTAAAGGTAACGAAAAAAACATTTTTAGAAACCTTAATTCTTTGCTTAGGGAAAATCACTATTATCAACCATAAAAACAAGAAAATAGCGATGTATTAAATAGGTAAATGGACAAGCGAGTCCTTTATTGCCTTGGATCATGTGGATGTGACCAACCCCAAGATTTTTCTCTTGCTCCCACTTCACAAAGGAAATGATATTCTTGCAAGCAAAGCCATCGCAAGGAAACCTCCATGAGTTATTTGAATAAAACCTTCATAAATCAATTCAATTGAACAGAGAAGAGCAGGGTAGAGAGAAGGAGAAATACTTGCAAAAAAACCCCTCCATGAGTAAATTCAATCAAGAAATCAAGCGATATCTCCATGAGTGGATTGGAGCACAAAAAGAAGTCTTTCAAAGAGAGACCTCCATTTCCTTGAGCATCAAGTTTTGTCTGTTGATATCAAATTGAAAGCACATCTATCCTCCTCATCTGTTATACACTACAAAACAAAAATTCAAATACATTACAAAGAGACATAGCCTCACATGAAAAACTTCCAATACAAAATACATCAACCATATAGGGAACTTGAAAAAGCAGAATTTCAAAACAT
>LPNX010416817.1:0-12086 GCA_001517045.1 Pseudotsuga menziesii
ACATTTCGTTTTACAAAGGGGCAATTGCCCTGCAGAAGTGAAAAATCCTCAGATTTTTCCAAGGTACAACTTGTACAACTATGTACATCTCTATGTACATGAAGTTGCCACCTAGTTGAAATAGGTGGGCAACATGACTCATGGGGATAAATCCCATGTGTGTAAACTGAAGAAAACCTTGTATGGGCTCAAACAAGCTTCGAGAGTCTGGCATGCGAGGATTTGATGGATACCTTCACAGCTTGGGGTTCTCCAAAAGTATTGTTGACTCCAATCTGTACTTTAAGGTTGTTCATAACCATAACTTGATCCTATTCTTGTATGTGGATGAATTGTTCCTTACTGGAGAGGATTAGCTAAAATCTAAGTGTAAGAGGGAGCTCACCTCTGAATTTGAAATGAAGGACCTTGGTCTGATGCATTATTTTCTTGGCCTAGAGGTATGGCAAAAGCCAGGCAAGATCTTCCTAAAATAAGGGAAGTATGCAGTGGACATCTTGCAGAGATTTGGGATGCAGGACTGCAAGTCCATGAGCGTGCCCATGACAACAAACTTGAAAACGTTGCGAGACTCAGCCACCAATTCACGAGATGTGGACTCTACTCGGTATCGACAGCTCATTGGATCTCTGACGTATCTCGTGCACACAAGACCAGATATATGTTACACAGTAAATGCTTTGAGTTAATTCATGTCTGATTCGAAGCACATACACTAGGTAGCTGCCAAACATGTACTCAGATATGTGTGAGGTACCATCACTTATGGGCTCAGGTATACTTCCAGCAGTGGAGTAATGTTAACCGGATATGCTGACTCAGATTGGGCTGGCAATGCAGTAGACCGGAAAAGTACTTCAGGTTACTGTTTCAGTATGGGATCTGCAATGATCTCTTGGTCCAGCAGGAAACAAGTTCCATACCTCAGAGCACAGCTGAAGCGGAGTATATTATTGCAAGTGATTCCTACAAGGAAGCAGTTTGGCTTAGGAAACTACTCTTTGAGTTGTTCGATGGAAAGCTTGACTCAATGATTATTCATTGTGATACTCAGAGTTGCATTAAGCTTTCGGAAAATCCGGTGTTTCACGATAGATCGAAACACATTCAAATGAAGTATCATTTCATTAGAGACCTAGTATAGAGAGGCACTTTGAAGTTGCAGTGCATCCGTACAGACGAACATATTGTAGATATCCTGACCAAGCCTCTGACAACAACAAAGTTTGTGTACTTTTGTGACAAGCTTGGCATGGCAGAGAATACCCCTCTCGCTGAGAGGGAGTACTGATTTTTCCTAAGCAGCATTGAGAGCCATTCTCTTAAAGAATGGAGGCACCTGGTCAGTTACCAAGAAGAGGAACCAGTCTAGCACTGGGGAACTCAACCTAGAGCTGAGTGGCCATTCTTTGAATGGAGGCACCTGGTTAGTTACCAGAAAGTGGAACCAGTCCAGCACTGGGGGACTCAGCCTAGAGCTGAGTGGCCATTCTTTGAATGGAGGCACCTGGTCAGTTACCAAGAAGTGGAACTAGTCCAGCACTGGGGGACTCATCCTAGAGTTGGGTGGCCATTCTTTGAATGGAGGCACCTAGTTAGTCACCAGGAAGAGGAACCAGTCTAGCACTGGGGGAACTCAACATAGGACTGAGGGCCATTCTCCGGGAGAATGGAGGCGCTTGGTCAATTACCAAGCATTTGACATTGATTCAATTGATGCAACCTAGGGCTGAGGCACTTGATCAGTTACCAAGACATCACTATAAGCCCTAGACCGAATTTGGGCATGTGAGGCACTCCTATCCTTTATCTGTGGGCTTTGTGATCTTCTCCAGGGATTAGCTACCCTTGGTTAAGACACCTAGTACCCGATCTTGGTGGCACAAGGAGTTCAAGATAAAAGCATCAGTAATTCTCCCTATTTATGATGATGTACTTTGAGTGCGCAATGAAGGACCCTTATGACCGCTTGCGATGACCATAGGACACTTGAAGAAGACTAAGAGGCTAAAGTCAAAAATACATAAGGACTCTTGTACCACTAAGAAGTCAAAGTAAAAATGCATGGAGGTCCTTAGTACCACTAAAGATCAAAGTCAAAAGGGTAAAAGATTAAAACCCTATTATTTTATTCCTATTTGTAAGGACCACTTCAAGTGACCTAAAGCATATAAAAGAAGATCAATTGCAAACCATTTACACACATCTTCTCTCCATCGTGACTGTGACTTGGAAGACTGAAGTATTTCACTGTTTCTCTCAAGTGGTTGGTGATCACTGTTCTTATGCCCTAGCATGGTGGTTTTTGTTAGCTAGGGCATCATCCTAGGCTACCTCCCTCCTCATGGGCAGCACTACTCTTTACTCCGGCAAGAAAACAGATCTAGGGCTGCCACCTTCTACTCATGGGCAGTCACCACAGAATTTTGGGCAGCAAGAAAAGAACCTCGGTCTGCCAACTTTTCTCTCGTGCAACACTATCCTCAGCTCGGGCTCTCTGCTCTATTCTCGGGCAGCAGGTAAACTTCATGGGAAGTAGGTAAACTTCGCAATGTCCGATTTTTCGCAATGTGGAGTCAAACTAGATCCACGATTCCTCCATGCTAAGAAACCTGTAAATTACTCAACAAACTTGCAAACCCATGAGATCTGGCGATTACACATAAATCGAGATTAAAACAACATGCATACAATCTTATAAAACATCTCAGATCTAGATCTCTAAGTACATGTATTCAAAATAGAAAAAACAAGTACACTTACTTATAGGCTTCTATTTCTAATGATTGGGAGCAATCCTTGTTTAGCTAGATTCATAAACCAAGATGCAAGAATTTGAAACAATACACAGATTACCTCATGAAGATCAAACAATATTGGCCCACACACAATAGCAGCACACCATTATCCTCCAAAGCTTTCTTTATTATAGAAAAATCACAAAATACTTTATCAATTACAACTAACAAGCACCTTCATCCAACTCTAACTCGTTTGAATGAGAGTGCATGCTTTATTTATAGCTAGAGAAGGAGGAAGTGGGTGCATCTAACACTGGAGATCAAGTCAGAGTTCACGAGTTAATTTAAGAGTGAGCTCAAGTTTGAAGTGAAGAGGTTTCAATGGAGGAGGCGCCACCTCTCATGAGGTAGGCGACCTCACTCCATTCCATTCGCTATCTCCATGAAATGCCAATACACCAACTACTCGCATCTTAAATGTAGTTGGCGTCATCTCCCTTTACCCAGTTCATTCGTGTCCTCAAAGATATAACCAAAGTTTGACAACTCATGTGGAAGAGGTCGCTATTTAAGGGGACCCACTTGCCATGTCAATTTGACTTGCCACACCAACCCATGCGAATCTCAAAGGAGGGGGCAAATTTATTCATGTGAAGGTGACTTAGGAATGCGTGGTGGAGTCTCAAAACAATAATAAATTTTATCACTTATCCATGATTTCAAGTTGCCTTTCATTATTTGGAATGAAGCCACTTTAATTTTGACTTGATTTTTGACTTTATAATTTTTTACTTTAGTTCCAAATCGTTGCAACTTTAGCATTAAAACCGTTTTGATGCTCCATTAGCTAAATAATGCTTTGTGGGGTGTTTTAGCCACCCGAATCATAGGAAAAGTGTCCTCTGAAGTAAAAAGGATGCTCTAGATGTGAAAATGAGCATCCCCACGCCAAAAATGGACTTCGGAACTCATCGTTTATGCCACTTACAAATTTTTTAATTAAATCATTAAAAAATGACATAATTTTGCGGGAAAAAATAATTTTCTCATAATTCAACAAAAACCTAGGGGGACCTAGCACATGTCCATACAACTCGATTCGAATGCCTAACATGTTTATAAACATTGATAGAGAGGCTCTAATAACTCCCTAAGGCCTAACCACCAAGACGACTACCCCAACTTTGGAGGCGTGAGTGAAAAACTCAGTAATTATTAGTCGTTTGTTAAACAACAAATAATTACCAAGGGAAAAAACACTCTGGGCTAGTCATCTTGATGTCTAAGTCTAGGAAGCCGAGTCTTTTATAAAATTGACCATGCTAGCACATTTTTTACAATTTCCCCAAGGGGGTATGAACATGTGTTACAATTGTTTTTTTGAAAAAACTCCCACGAAAAGCCTGGCGGACTTCTGAACTCTGAATAATGAACAAGTATACTTGTTCTACCTTGTCGGCTCACTTGAAAAATCCACCAAGTACAACTTAGGTGGTAACACAAGGCAAGAAAGCGTTTAAGGAAATAAAGGCTACCATATCTAAAGCCCCTGTCTTGGTGAGTCAAAAATAATCCAAACACTTCAAGATTTTCTCCTTTGCTTCTGAAGATACCATTGCACGTGTGTTGCTTCAAACAAATGACCAGGGTGTTGTCGCCTTACACGCACTAGGGGGGGAACTAGCGCAGCATAAATCTTCACGCTGCTAAGTGTGTCCTTGGGGGCAAGTCTCGAGTAAAGTGTTGTCACCTGATCTTGACTTCTTCGTTTAGGCCACTCCTAACAGAGCCAAAGGGGGTAGTCCCTAAAAAGAGTTACTAAGGCTCTTTTGATTTTAATGGTTTATAGATTAGATAGTTTGTTAGGAGTTTATTGAATGAAAATACTGGAACAAGATAAATTGCAAAAATAAAGCTTAATTCAATAACATCAGATAATATAGCATTCACAATATGAAATGACTTAAAGCAAATAAGATTTGTAAATGAATTAGTGCCAAATGGAGTAGAAAAGTTGCTACTGAAAAAATTGGAAAACGTTTTGCAATTTGTTCTTGGTCAGTTTTAGTTATTAAGGATAGATTAAGTTATGGGAAAGGGGATTCTCGATATACTGTGAAGTACTGAAAACATGTCCGGATTCTAAGAAGAGTGGCTCCGCACAGGAAAATGTGGGCCAGATGGAGTCGTGGGGGGGTGTTCAACACTACACCAACAAGGGTGTATCCTAACGAGGACCCACGGTCACTTTCTAGATGTTCCCACTTTCCCTGAAGCATTTGCCCACTATTCCTCAGGTTCGTTACACCAAATTTTCGTAATGTTTTAAGGGTTGTAACTTTTATTAATGTGAGTTGATAAATTAGATGTGAGGAATTAATTAGTGCGCATTCATGCTTTTGATTATCCCAAAGCTCAAGGCAAACCTGTAATGGGAAAGAGCATACACCGACCGGAATGGCAAATTGTTTATTCCAAATTGATATTGTAAAACGAAAAAAAAAGTAAAATTGGTGAGACTAATAACTACGGCAAGGAATATATTTTCTCCAAATGAGCAAGCTCTTTGGGTAGTTCGGTAGATCCATGTCGAGTTAGTATTATTTTTCAAAACCAAATAGAATAATGATGCCTCAAAGAAAAAGAACAAAAAGATTATACTTCCCTACAGCAAAGAGTATCTTTTCCCCAATCGAGAGGAATCTCTTAGGTAATTCAATAAAGCAATGCCATATTAGTTCTAAATGAAGAATCTAACTCTTAGATCTAAGCTTTACAATGCAAAAATTGAAGCTCTTTCTTAGATCTACACTAAACAAGTAAATAATTATGATATGCCTTTAAATCTGATTTTACTTGTGAGAACAAGTAATCGGGAAAAAGGAAGTTGTAGTTTTGAAGAGAGGAGAAAGCTTAGAGTTTGAAGGTGAGACAAAGAGTGTTTTAAACCAAATCCAATAGAAGGAGATGCAACGTAGCTCAACCTTTCACTTGGGATAATGATCTGCAAACAAATGCCATCACACTTGCAACAAATATATTACATCTAGTACTTTCCACGATTAGAAATAGAAAAAGCATGAGCTACAACTTAATAAAACATGCCTTCTTAAATCGCTAAGAGTAAAAGAGTAAGTAAATAAATTAACAACTGCACATATTTACTCTACGTGCTTTAAGATAACCTTCTAAGCCAGATCAATTATGAAAAATAAAACATGACAGACATGCAGCAGTATCACCTCATCCACCAAGAATATGCATCCACAGAGTCACTTCATAAGCCTCCAAATCCTTCAACTTTATTCAAATAGCATAAGCACAATAATACATGAGAGCATAGGTTCCTTGCTTCCATCCTGAATGAGGAAGAAGGCCTCTCTTTTATAGAGTTTACAAACCCTTGGGGGGTGCACCAAACAACTGGAGAAGAGCCATAGTTAACAAGAGTTCGCCTGAGTGATTTAAGGGGTTGAATGGATGACGTTTCAAAGGGGATGCGCCACTTCTCTCATGAGAGATGCGCCCCTATCCTCAAACTCTACCAACCCATGCATGAGTTGACACATCACAAAGTCGTAAGCTTCATGGAGGGGTGCACCTTGAATGTTTAGATGATTTGCCACCCACCCAATCTACATCAAATCCTACACTCTTAATGTAATAAATAAACCCACCTTTTAACTTGAGATGGCTCTCCAACATGTCTTTCCACTCGTGGGCTGCCACATCTCAATCAAGCGTGAGGCCCATAAGAGGGGGCGTACTCTCCATCTCAAAATGATTCACTAGTCCATAGTCAACTCAAAAACATGACGCTTTCTCCGAAGTTTAATTCACCTTTAACTTAAGAAAGGATCGCCACCCTTTCCAAGTCATCAATTTTGACTCTTTTTTTTTACTTTAGTGCAATTTGTCGAAATTTAGCATTTTTTTGCCACTTCGTCGCATTGACAGAGAAATAATGCCATCCAAGACAAAACAGTCACTCGAAGCATGGGAAAAGTGGGTCTCAGGGTAAAGGAGGTGCTCTGAGCCTCAAAACAAGCCCATCCACGCTAAAAGCGAACTCCAGATCACACTTTTTATTACATTTTGAATTTTTCTATTTATACCATTAAAAAATAGCCTAAAAATGCGGAAGATTTTATTTTCTCGGAATTGAACAAAAACTCAGGGGGACCTAGAACATGTCCATACGACTCAATACCAATGCCTAGCATGCTTATGTAAATTGACACATGAACTTTAATAACCTCCCAAGGTTTAACCACCAAAACGAAAATTCCAGCCATGAAGGAGCAGTGAAAAACTTGAAAATTATACATTGCTTATTCAGTGTTGCATAATTGATAAGGGAAACAACACTTTGGAAAGATCGGATTGATGTCTAATTTCTGAGAAGACAAGTCCTTTACAAAAAGTTTTCCATGCTAGCACATTAATTACAACAACCCCCGCAGGGTATGAACATGCATTTATTAAAAAAGAGGCCCAAAAATGGTCCTAATGAACCGTGGAACCTTTCGAGCACTAACAATGAACAACTGGCTTGTTCATGACTTCGACGGCTCAACGAAAATCCACTAAGTGCAGAATTAGTGGATAACACAGGGTTAAGATCATCCCATTGCTTACATGAGTAGGGCCCTACAAGCTTCAGAATTGAAATATCACGTACTAGAAAAGTGAGCATATGCTTTGGTTAAGTCCCTTAAAGATTTCAAAACTTTCATTGGATACTCTAAAGTAATTGGATATGTGCCTAGTTTAGAAGTCAAAGATGTTTTGCTTCAGTCAGAAGGAACAGGTGTAAGAGGGAGATCGATTCTTAGAAATTAAGCCCAAAAAGTTAGTCGAAGGATAAGGTATAGCTCAAATGTTGATTGAAAGTATTGAAAAAGCTTTAGATATGGTTTGCCAAAATGATCAACTAGAATATTCCCCAAGTCTTCAAAAGTTGGAGCAAGATGAATGGCATGTAGATATTATTTTCTTTCTTAAGCATGGCACATGCCCAAGTCATCTCGTGGGCCATAGGAAAAGATCCTTGAGATTAAGAGCATCTAAGTATGTCATTACTCAAATGGGACTAGGATGGAGGAATCCATATGGTTTAATCCTTAGATGTGTGGATAAAGATGAGGCCAAAAATCTCATAGATGAGTTTCACGCGGGGTTTTGCGGGGGTCATTATGCGGCTAGGACTACAACTCATAAAATCCTTAGAGTTGGGTACTATTGACCTTCCATATTTTATGATGTCCATAAGTTTGGGAGATGTTGTGAGCCTTGTCAACTTTTCACAGGTAAACAAAAGTTAGTAGCCTTGCCTTTACAGCCAGTTGTGGTAGAAACTCCTTTTTTGGCAATGGGGTTTGGACTTCATAGGAAAATTTAAAGATACTTCAAGTAATGGTTATTCATGGATCTTAACAAGTACAGATTACTTCACTAAATGGGTTGAAGCCATTCCTACTAAAGAAACAACTGAAAAGGTTGTCACAAACTTCCTTGAAGACAAAATAAGAACAAGATTTGGGGTGCTAAGATAACAACAGATAATGCAAAGGCCTTTAGCTCAACAAAGATTTCTTCCTTCTGTTTTGAACATGGCATTATTTTGTCTCACTCATCAAATTACTATCCTCAAGGAAATGGCCAAGCAGAGTCGAGTAATAAAAATCTAATGACTAAAATCAAGAAAATTGTTGGGGAAAACAAGAAAGCATGGGATAGTAAAATCAAGTATGCAATATGGGCTAATAGAATAACAAAAAATGCTTCAGCAGGGAAAAGTCTACTTGAGTTCGTTCAGGGTTTGGATGTTCAATTGTCAGTGCACCTTAAGCTTCCAATATCTAATTTACTTCAAGGCTTTGCATCAAGTGAGGATGTAGATAAGAATAGGATAAATCAAATAATGGAACTTGATGAAAGTAGAAGAAAGGCTTATGATCAAAGTTATAAGAACCAGGAAAAGATTAAAAGGGCATTTGACAAATCATCAAAGACAAGAGTTTTCGACATTGGGGACACAGTTTTGTTATGGGATAAAAGAAATGAAAAGCCAGGAAAGAAAAAGAAATTTGACAGCCTATGGGCAGGTCCATTCATCATCAAGGATGTGGTTGGGCCTAACTCTTTCACCTTCGTCGTTTGGATGGTGAGCCCATTAACCTACCAGTGAATGGGCAAAAACTCAAGTTATTCTTAAAGTGAAGGATATTTTGTGTCCAAAGGGGGACCTTTTGTAACATATCTCTAACCTTTCTCCTGCATTCTCTTATTTTTATGTAGATACTAATGTAATTTTTGTATCGTAGGACTTTTGAATTCATCATGTAAGCATTCATTCATTGTTTATTTGTCTATCATTTATCATTTCGTACCTGTTGGGTATGTTGAGATGGTTTGCAGATTCTAAGGTTCTCGCATGCTTTCCAACAATCAAGCACATGTCCCCGAGTTCAAGCCAGAATGTTGACCACCTAACCAACTAGGTGGGAAACCATGTACCATGTTCCTTGAAGACGAGAAAGATGTACTTGACAAAGAATTTCAAGCGAGGCAGATTTCTCTTTCTCCTCTTGTCTTTTCTCCATGAAATTTTCGTACCCCTACAAGGAATGTTTTAGTGATATGTTGGCATGAAGGTCAAATTTTGTAAAACTTAGTTACCTAGGACTTTATCATTAGAGAAGTCCTTTAATCGAGTGTTTTTTCCCTTGGATAATTAAAATTCCATTTTAGTGATTTTAATTATCTAAGTTTTTTACTCAAAAAATTTTCCAAAGTGGTGAAAGATGTTCTACTGATCGAGCCCGTGAGGTGATTAAGGTCTAAGAGTGTTCTATAGTACCATGTTAGACATTACCCATAGTCTTGAAAAATTTCATTAAGTTCTGCATAGGATTTTTTTATTTTTGGTGATTAAAAAATATCCCTCAACATAGAAAAGTTGTAATATAAAGAGGGTAAAGTGGCACCTAATTCCCATAAACATAGGATTTTTTTAATTTTTGGTGATTAAAAATTGTCCCTCAAGATAAAATAGTTGTAATATAAAGAGGGTTAAGTGGCACCTAATTCCCATAAATAGGGATACAGATACTCAAAATCAATGGCATGAGACCCCCTACATCATTAGGCGAAGTTTGAAGTAATTTGGATGAGCTTTTCTAAGGTTTGGAGCATGTTTTCCTAAGTTAGTCCAAAAACCAGGAAAATTGGCCATTAATTAGAATGACAAATTTTTGGAAAGTGCCTAAAGTCACTTAGAGGGTGGAAATATTGTTTCCTAAAGTCAATTAATGTTCCTAAGGTGGTATTAGAGGCAAAAAGGGCGCCATGTGCAAGTGTATCACAAGATTGAAGTTTCCTACCTACGAGGGGCGCCCTCACTCTTCATGGAAATTGAGAAAATTAAAAATAAGCCAAAGTAAGGGGTCCCACCTTAGTGGTACCCCCCTTTTGGTCTAGTAAGAAGGTTCAAAGCATAAGAAGGGGATTTCCCCCCAATTTTATTTGTTCTCTCACCCTAGGAGGCGCCCCCGAGAGAGAAGTGCGCCCCCGCCCCCCTTTCATGAGCTCCCTTTTTCCCTTTTGACAAGTGGAGGGCATGCAAATGGGGTTCCCTCACACACTTTTTCTTTATAACGAGGATTTTCCTCCTCTTTTTGGTTACAATCCCTCTTCTATCTCAGGCTCTCTTGTTATTCTTGCTCTCTTGCTCTCATGTTTTAAAACCAATTTGTGATTTTCAGCCATTGTGAATAATAGAAGAAATTCTTTGGGGGAGATCTTGTGTGTTGCTCATTGTGGATAGCTTGCTCCTATTTCCAGTCCTTGCACATCCCATTGGAGGCCAAAGAAGCAAACTATTTTGCTTGGTGAGATCTATTGCTTTTTTGTAGTAGATTTTATGAGTTTTCTTCCTTGTATTTGAAAAGTTCATACATTTCTTGGCCGAATAGTGTGATTTTTCAAGTCATTGTTAGGGACTCATGTTTCTTGTTTTTGAGAAGGAAATATTTAAAGCTGTAGGTTGTTCAAGTTGGAGTGTGGAATTCCTTGGTTGGATACCCCACATCTTCAAGCATTCGGAAGAGCAAATAACAATGTTCCCCCAAGTTTCTAGGACGCAGGAGCGGGGAAACGCACATTGGGGACGTGTGGAGACCACCCCCAAATATTACCGAAATTCGAGGGGGAGGCGGGGGCTGTCCAATTCTTAACAAAAAATAATATTATAAATTATTAAATCCCAGCAATAACAGTTCAATGATTCAGCCCATGTAAACTACTAAAAGGGGGGGGCATCTGGGAGCCCCCAGTTTCAAGAGGGGGCGTCTGGGAGCCCCCTAGTTTCAGGAGTGTTGCCGCCTAATACACACTTTATGACATAGGAAAGTCACAACCTGCTATGTGTGTCCTTGGGGGCAAGTGAGAGCTGGGGACCACTGTCACCACAGTCCGCAACTCCTCCGTTTAGGCAAGATCCCAACAGAGCCAAGGGGGGTAGTCCCTATGGGAAAACTATGTTCCAGGTTTATTAATTAATTAATGATTAATTAAAGGGATCTTTTCTTAAGAAGAGGCTAAGACCTTATATGAAACAAGACCAGTGCCTAGATAATGGAGTCAAAAAAATTTGCAAGTTACAAACTTAAAAGAATAAGAATGATTATCTACAGATTAAATTATCTAACAATGAGATAAATGAATAATACAATTATGAACAATAAGGAATCAAGTATTAAGCAATATACAGATGATTCACCAATGTAGACAATGAACAAGATTTACAATATAGCAGAAAAATGCTTTAAGTACAGATTATTAAGCCAATAGTAAATTAAAGGAAAATAGAAATACTTTAAGCAGTTAAGCATTCACCACATGAACAATTTGCAAAGCTGAAAGTAAATGAAGCTGAAAGTAAAGTGTTGGAGTGCTTGCAGTAAAATGAACTTGAAAGTGCTTGTAGTATTGTGTTGTAGTGAAACCTTGAACAGCAAGGCAAAAATAAACAGAAGACAAATGTTGGTAGGACGTTTTGCAGTGTCTCTTGGTAAATTTTAGTAAGTTTTATTAGAGTTGTTCTTCTTTGATTATGTTCTGGAACCGGTGGTGTGACTACCCCGATCTAGTTCTTCTCAAACCGAAGAAAGATATCTGTTGCGCTCAACAGGTGGGAACAAAGCCCACCCCTAGCTCACAGGTCAATCCCCAATGGCTTGGTGCTCACAAGGAGGACGTCGATGCGCCTAGAGACTGTCCCCAGCCTGCTACCCCTTGCAGCTTCCGAGTCACCATTTTTAATCGATTCAAAAATTACTAAAT
>LPNX010416833.1:0-17421 GCA_001517045.1 Pseudotsuga menziesii
GAGAGCTTCTGGCTGCTCTATCCACATTTCATCATCTTCAGGGGACGCCGCTTCTTCTTCTTCGCCTTCTCTGCGTCGGTCATGACCCGACTCGGGCGGTACTTCCTCATGGTCGGTCTCCCTCGGGTTTCGCTGCAGCTCTGCGGCTCTTTCTCGTCTGGCTTCCCTTTTCTTCTGTCTTTCATCCCTTTCGATTCTCTTAATGTCCGACATACTGTAGTACAATACTAGGCCTTCAGTTCCTCTTCGGTCGATTATGCATTACGGGCGACGACGACTCTGGTCGACTAGGATCCACTATGCTCTAGGTCCGACACACGACCAGCTACCCCCCCATGGCCTACCCGACGCTTTTTAGAAAGCTCGGATAGTGTCTACTTACTCAGGAAGTATTCCCACTCCCTTTCAGCAATGAATTTTTCCCACTTCTTCTGCTTTTCCGCCCAATTAGTGTTTGAGGGTGGGTCTATTAAGAGAGGTCGAGGTTCCACAATGTGCCCGGCTCCTTTCTCTATTAAAAATTTGAACAGTAAAGCTGGCAAGGAACACAAGAATTGATCAGTAAATTCTGTGAAAAATTTCTGTCGGACGGTTTCCACAGAAGTCCTATCTTCGACTGCTTGTTCTTCGCAGAAGTCGTCGGCTATCTTTTCGAACCACTCCGAGAGATTTGTACGTCCTCCTCAGATCAGTTTCTGGAGTAACTGTGCTTCTTTAGTCTCGTCCGGCTTTCTCATCCAAAAGCTGCTTCAGTAGGTGTGGCACGGATTCGACAAACTTTTTGTGAGTCTCAGTGAAAAATCTGGCTTTTGCTTCTACGACTGTCAATCTGTTCCTTCTCGCGTAATTTTGTAGATAGTTAGCAATTTTGCGCTCCCACCAGTCCTTGATCTCCTGCTCTGGTATCATATGTGAGCATATATTCAGTTATGTACTACCGGCAACGGAACCAATATTGTAATCCTACAGATCACATAAGGTTACCAATAATACATACAAAAATATACACAGAAGCAAGAGACAAGAACTGATATCATGAACAGATTATATTATTCTCAATAGGTCATACAAAGCCAAGAACTGAACTATGTTCTTGTGTGGCTCAACAGCCTAATATACATGTTACAAACAGTTACAATCATAACTACCTGTCGGTTCACCGAACCGACACGACTATTAGTTAACAGACTAACTACTATGTTTACTCAGCCGACCGATGTAGTCGGTCTCTCGACTTAGTCGGCTGGTCGACTAAGTCGGTCTTTGCTCAAGTTGACTTATGTCGACTTGCTCCTTCTACAAGTAGTTTGGTTTTTTTGCCTGGTAGGCAAATACATGAGGCTATGGGTGCCATTCAGGAGGGTATTCATACTATTTATAGCAAGGGGTTAAAGTCGGTGGTTTTGAAAATTGATTTATCTAAAGCATATGATAGAGTTAGCTGGATTTATTTGAGGGTTATATTAACCAAAATGGGCTTTTGTGTACCTTTCATTCCTTGGGTTATGAGCAATTTAACATCTGTTTCTTTCTCTGTTTTGATTAATGGTGTGGCATCCAGTTTTTTTAGATCTGGAAGAGGACTTAGACAGGGGTGCCCACTTGCACCTTTGTTATTTCTTGTTGTTGCTGAAGGTTTGAGTAGGGCCTTAATATCTGCGAAAAATATGGCTATTTACAGAGGCATATCCTTTGGAAATAATATATCATTGACTCATGTACTTTTTGTTGATGATATTGTCATGAATACTGATGGATCAGCTCAGTCATTGTCAAATTTGTATGAGATCGTGATGGACTTTACAAAAGCCACCGGGATGATTATTAATGATGATAAATCATCCTTCTATTATTCTAAGATGGATGATGATGAGTTAATCTCTTTAAAAAATATTTTTTCATGTACTGTGTCAAAAATTAACAGCGGTATGAAATACCTTGTTTTTTATTTAAAACCTTGCAAATATTTGTTAAAAGACTGGGATTGGCTTATTGCTAAAGTTGAAAAACGCATTATGCATTGGAGTCATCGTTGGTTATCTAGGGGTGGTAAGCTGGTTCTAATTAAGTCTGTTCTTGAAGCTTTTCCTGTTTATTGGATGCATTTCTGGATCCTGTTTGGGATCCACGAGAAAATCAGAAAACTTTTTTTAAAATTCCTATGGTCTGGAGGTGATGCGTCTTCTTCTGGGATGCCTTGGATTTCTTGGAAGGTTCTAGCTAGTCCAAAATCTTTGGGGGGTTGGGGTTTGAAAGTACCTGCCTTATTTGCTAAAGCACTGGCTGCAAAAAAAGTTTGGAACATTTTTCATGGTTCTGGACTATGGGTTCAAATTGTTCTTCAGAAATATATTTGGCCTCTATCTTTGTTGGACTAGATTAGAGAAAGGGATAAAAATAAATCAGGTATATCCATTTGCTGGAAATCGGTGCTTTGGTCCTTTCATCTTATTGGAGATTTTCTGGTCTGGAAGATTGGGAATGGGGCTAATGTATGAATAGGTTTGGATCCATGGGCAGGGTGCAAATGGCGTCATGGTTTACCTTCTCATTTAATTGAATATCTTCATTCTGCAGGTTATTATTTTTTAAAAGACGTTGGGACTTTGCCTGTTAATTTCCTACTTAATGGAACAGGGTTGGTTAAGTTCAATTGATCTTGGACTTGTTGAGAATGTTGATATTATTGCCTATAATGGCTACATAGCTATACTTAAATCCAGTCATATAAGGATCAGGCTTGAGGATGATACTCTTGTTTGGAATCAGGCTAAAACTGGCAAGTACTCTCCCAGATGTGGTTATTTACATCTGTTTCTGGAACAGCATGAAAGGGAAATTGAGTGGTGGTGGAATATGTTCTGGCATATGAAGTGTCCACTTAAGTCAAAGATTTTTATTTGGTCTCTTTTTTCGGGGAAAGCCCTTACTTGGGACTCTCTTAACAGCAGGGGCTGGGAAGGTCCTGGAAGATGCTACTTGTGCAAATGTGATGCTAAAACAAATACACATTTATGTCTTGATTATCCATATACAAAATCAGTTTGGAAAGAGATAGAAGCTAAGGTTAATATTCATAATCTTTGGGTTGGGAACTCAATTATGTCATGTTTGAAGAATAAGGTTTACAACACTAAGGTACAAAATATCAGATCTTTGCCTAGTATTTTGGTTTATTTGGAAATCAAGAAACCGTTGCTGTTTTGATAACCAAAACACATCTCCTGCGCAGGTTGCAGCATTTAGTCTGGGTTTACTTTCATCTTATCCTTTGGATACTTCTGTTTTGAAGATCAGAATCATCACTAAGGAAGTTATTGATAAAACAAAACCATGGGGTTTTTTTTATGGTTTTGCTTATGGAAACCCACAAGTGTGTGGGGCTCAGGGTATTCTCTACTTTAAAGATGACCATTTTATTACTTTTAAAGCTGGTTTGGGGATTGGATCAAATAATTTTACAGAGTTATTTGCTGTGAAATTACTTATCTATTTGGATTTGGACAAGCAGATTTCGCGTATTCAGATATTTGGTGATTCATTGCTAGTGATTAATTGGATCTCTGGCAAATTCAGATGTCATAATATGCATCTTGATCAGTTATTACAGGAGGTTACCAAACTGACTGGTTTTTTTTAGCAGGCTGACTTCTCACATATTTACAGGGAAAGAAACATTATTGCTGATAAATTAGCTAATGATGGTGGGAAAGTACAGTATGGGTTTTGGCATATCAGTGAGTATCAGGGGGTAGGAAGACATGATACTTTCTAGGTTTTTTAAGCCTTTTAGTTCTGGGGATTGGGGGGAATGTTTTCCTTGATATACATTTGATGATTGTTGGATCATACTATTTTTAACTTTGTATACTCAGAAGTATATTTGGTTGGTTAAATTTTTTTATGAAATACTGATCTTATGTTTGGTCTTGCTTGTTGTGAGCAGGACTGAAAGCTTGTTATGTATAAGATGGGACAAGTTAGTTTCTGGAGCAGCTCATTTTATGATGAAGCAGTATATACATTACTGTTTTTTGAGCAGTATGCACTCGTACTTGATTTAGATGGATAACAGGTTTCTTGTTTGCTTTGAACCATTTAGTGGGTTTTGATGGGTTCTGGTCCGTTGTGTCCGTTTTTATGGTGCAGCATTGAATGAAAGGATCTTTGAATATTGCTTGTGGGCAGTATCACTTGTATACTGTTGATAAGTACTGATGGTCATGGCAGTTTCTAAGATGCAGTATGGTTTTTTGATGTTTTTGGATAGAGATATGTTGGTAATGATACCAGGTGTGAACTTTCTTTGATTGGACTTCTCAATGCCTTTGAGGCATTTTGGATAGTTGATTTTGGACAGTTTTTTTGATATCTGGGAATGAAATTTCTTGTCCCTTGTTGTGAGAAGGACTGAAAGCTTCATATGTAGAAGATGGGACAAGTTAGTTTCTGGAGCAGCTCATTTTATGATGAAGCAGTATATACATTACTGTCTTTTTGAGCTGTATGCACTCATACTTGATTTAGATGGACAACAGGTTTCTTGTTTGCTCTGAACCAATTATTGGGTTTTGATGGGTTCTGGTCTATTGTGTCCGTTTTTATGGTGCAGCATTGAATGAAAGGATCTTTGAATATTGCTTGTGGGCAGTATCACTTGTATACTGTTAATAAGTATTGATGGTCATGACAGTTTCTAAGATGCAGCATGGTTTTTTGATGTTTCTGGATAGAGATATGCTGGTAATAATACCAGGAGTGAATTTTCTTTGACTGGACTTCTCAATGCCTTTGAGGCATTTTGGATAGTTGATTTTGGACAGTTTTTTTGATATCTGGAAATTCTTGTCCCTTGAAGTATATTGTACTGATGGGTACATATATTTAGATACTTTGAATATCTGTTTAGGTAGTTTACTGGTACTGGTTTGTTGGATACTATGGTTTTGATGAATTGGAGCTTATGTACATGGCAAGGTTCTCCTTTGTTTGTATACTTTTGAATCTCTTATTATTGAGCTGAATATTATGGATAAATGATCACTTATCAATTTGATGATAGTGGATCATCCACACAATGTATTTTGTATTATATATATAAAATAGGATTTTTTTCTATGGAAAAAAAACGTATGTTGTTGAGTATATAAGAATATATGGAAGGTAAAAGATAGAATAAAATTATGAAATTATATATATTTAAAAAAAATGAAGATTTAAATATAAATAAAATATATTATATCTATAAAAAAATGATAAAATTATAGTAGATTTTATATTTTTTCATATTTAATAAATTTAAAAATAAAATGAATTATATTTATTACATCTATATTCAGATATTATAGGGTTAAGGGATAGTTTAATTGGTAAGATTGCACAATCTCTTAGAGAGGGGTAACCTTTTTGGTAATGAGGTAAAAAATATATACATTTCTCCACCATATTGTTATTAGATCTTGGGGATCTTGCTTCGTAGGACACTGGATTTGGGATCAACAACTAGGCCTATATGATTCTTTAGTTGTAGAATGGTCTGTATATATATATGGATTGTATAGAGAAAATATTAAGATTAAGGATGAGGTTGACACTATTAAATGGTCCTGGAACTCGTACAATGGTACTTTGTCCGCCAAATCAGTATATGATGTTATTATCTCAATTTCAGTGGTCAAAAAACAATGGTGGCACAATGCTAGTTGGACATGGAACATTCCACAAAAGGTAAAAATTGTTGTGTGGTTGGCATTGGAAAATGTGATATTGTCCTTGGATAACTTAGAAAAAAGGGGTTTCTATGGTCCAGATGTTTGTCTCTTGTGTAGGGAGGAACCTGAAACAATTTTGCATCTATTCACAAATTGTAAATTTGCTGGACAGGTGTGATCGATGGCTTGTGAGACATGCTACTTTCATTTTGTTTGGAAACATCTTGCACTTTCAGATTTTTTAATCAATTGGTTGAAACATGCCCCTCAATGAGATGAACTGGCAGGCCTTATCTTTTGGGAAATATGGGAGACAAGGAATGCGGTAATATTTGAAAATAGGGAACCTTCTCTGGCGAAGGTTGTGTGTCTTGCTATATCAACTTTCCTTGTTTCAAAAGGTTTAACTGTAAATAACCTTTTAAGTAAGACAAAATCCCCTAGAGTCCCACCTATATATCTAATGGGGTGCAGAGAAAATTTTGATGGGGCTTCTCAGGAATTTGGTATTAAATGTGGTGTTGGAGCTGTTATTTATTTAGATAACTCCAAATCTATCAACATATGGTTGAACTGTGGGACAGGGACAAATACCGGAGGGGAATTATTGTAATTTTGGATGATCCTATTCATCACAAAATGATGGAATATTCACTTAGTCCAAGTGGTTGGTGACTCTATGGCTATTATAAATTGGGAAAAGGGAATTTGCCAGATTAAAAATTTACGGCTACAACCTTGGATTAAGGATGTTAGGGATTAGATGTTGGTGTTTCCTTTGATTTCTTTTTGGCACATCTTCTCGGAATACAATGTTCAGGCAGATGCTTTACCTCGGAGGGCTCTTGTTAATCTTGAAGGTGTTGTTCACTTGGAATTTTGAGATGATGGTCTTCTCCTCTATGTGGAACAACTTGCCTTTTATCATTATGTGTGGCTCTTGACTTGGTGTTGATATGTGTTGATCCATTGTTTTATTTTCTCTTGGCGTCTCTTCTGTCACGGGGCTTGATCTCCTCTGGACATGCCATGGATCTTTTATGTAATGACAGTTGTCTCCATGCTGCAACTTTGTGGGATTTCTTTTATCGTTTTTGGGTATCCACTTGAGATGTTTTTGGTCTATTAGTGGTTTTGATGGGTTTATGGGCCTTTTTTAACTGATGAGGCCTTTTGACTACTATGTATTTATACTTTTTTGTAATAAAGTATAGTTATTTTCAATGTGAAAAAAATAAAGGTAACATTTTGTATGAAGATCGATGGCTTACCACCATTATCATCCATAAACATAGTAAAATATTGATAAATTTCTTAGCATCCATAAACAATAGAAAAGTATTAATAAGTTTATGAGTTACTTATTCCCATGCCCCAAAAAAAAATCCAAATATTACATTAATACAATTTTGTGAAATCTTTTATTAAAGGATTAACCAATGTGAAGGCTGTGGCCGAGAGCTTGGCCAAGAAAGCTCTCCGCGAAAGCTTCCCACTATCATTCAGATTTTGAAGGTTTATTTTTGTAAAGATTTCATTAATTAAATGCTATATTGTTTATTTCTTTATTTTTATTTTGTTCAATGCATAAGAAATTCTTTCACATACTTTCATTACGGCGCGACATATTATGAACAAAAACTTGTTATATATTTTGTTGTTTAAAAAAAAAGTGTAGTATGTTTTTCTATTTTTAAAAAAGGTGTTGTTTAATTTTATTGAGCGTGGGTGGATCGACTGATCTTGCCCCGAGTGACATCAATTGGTCTAGATAACTCAGGTCCTGAGTCACAGCAATCCCACGGTGGGAAGCCCCAAAGACCCTTCCATCGTGGAAAACCTCGAAATGGTTTATTGAATATGTCGATAATAAATAAATTAGTTTAGTTAGCATGCAAATTCCAATGAGCACAATTACTTGGCTTCCAAATAATCCAATGATCTCAATGATGTCTTTGGAATTATTAGGTGGACAAGAACACAGAATCGCTACCTTCAATTCTATCTTTTCAAGATGAAGACTTCCAGTAGGATTCACAAATAAGTTTCTACTGCATCTTCTTGACTCGTTGGATTACTGTACATGCTTTCTCTTTGAGAAAAGGGCGGCAATTGGAAAACTAATTTACACTTAAACCCTAGACAAATTTAGTCGGTGTTGAATTTACAAACTGGATAGCTCCGTCACAATTAGAACGCGGAGAGAAGCTTTGTTTTGGCTAATTATGAGAGCTACGAAACGATGGAGATGGCGGAATAGCTTTCGATGACTCTCACAAAGCTCGCAATCTATCATAGACAATCCACAACTATCTGTACACGGCCTGTATGATCGTCTGTTACTGGCAGTGGCACCTCCAAATGTACGAAGAAAACGTACTCAAAATAATACCTCGAACTATCCCCGTCTTCATCTTCGTTCATCACCATACGCAGGGGGTTCTCGCGCTGAGGGAGGGATTCGACTCTAACAAAGAATATGGAAAGTGCCTTAAAAAGATCTTTCGTTCCCTCTTTCAACGAGAAGGCCACCGTCTTCTTCGATCTGGGAAATGCAGAGAAGGAGTTGAAATTGTTGTTGGTATTTCTTAGAATCACAAATCTGGTGGTATTTGATGATTCATCTTGTATTTCTTCTTCCACCACTTTAAGACCGTATTCTTGCCTTGCAATCCCACTGCTGATGACGGCCGTGTCGTCTATGTCGTTCTCTGCTACGAATCGAGCCTCCTTCACAGCGTTGTCAACCGCCTCCACCTGCATGCCAAGATCTGCAAGACGCCACTGGCAATGAGTGAGGGCCTGAGGATGACTGATTACTGTATTCAATGTTCACCTCTTTGCCGCCCATCTGACTGCCATCAGACAATGGTTTATGGGCAACAGTAGCTCGCCCACCATATTGATGTGGGGATGGCGTAACATCAAATCGTAGTTCCTTTAGATCACTCCATCTAGCGAGTTCTCCACCGGCACAACTACGCGGTCGGCGGCCTCGGATTCCAGTGCATCAAAGGCGGACTCCATTCCTCCTTCGCAGGGAAGAGCGTCACACCTCTGGAAGGCTCGAACCAGGGCAAAAGCTACTCATTGAGCTGCAGAGCATTTAATGCTGCTGCAGCATGCTTGATGACCGTTGGATCTCGAACAACTTAAGATCCAAGGGTCATTAAGCCTGCTGCAGCAGCATTAAATGCTCTGCAGCTCAATGGATAGCTCTTGCCTCGAACCGCTGCCTCTTGGAAATACGAGCCATAAACACCCTGGTACGCCACTCTTATGGGATTTCCCTCGAACAACAGCCCTACCGATAGGGGCTCCATGGGGAGCAACACATCGTTATTATCGCCATGAGAACTGAACATCCCCTGCCTATAAATTCGTTCAAGCTGATCTCACTGTTGGAAACATTAATCACTTGCAGATTCATATCTGATATCAGCGGACTCTCATAAAGTCTATATCAGTCAAGATCTTGTCGGTTAGTCTGACAAGAGGGAAGAGTCCAGGATTCGACAATCTAAACCAGTCGTATTAGTTTCTCAAGCTAAGTTGTTAGGTAGATAGTTATATTAGTTTCTCAAGCTAAGTTGTTAGGTAGATAGTTATTACAGTATTTAATGGTAAGTGGGTCGATTCACAGAGAAGCAATTTTCAGGTTTCCTATAAATAGAAGAAGATGATTGTAAATTAAGTTAGATAGTAGAGAGAACTCTGGGTGAGAAAAGAGAGAAAGAGAAGTTGAAGCTCAAGATTCTGTGTATGTGATTCTGTTGAAGAGCCGAAGCTCTATAAAAGGATCAGTGGGTGAGCCGACAAGTTTGGATCGACAAGTTTGTATTACCTTTGTTATTTCCGGACAATATATATATATATGAAATAGTTTATGGTTGAATGCATGTTTATTTAGCTGCACATTTCCTCCATATTTACTTGTGTAAATGTTGTTTACAATTACGGTTGAGTGAAAGAACAAGAACCTATAAATTTCTAACTCCGTGAAAGTTCCAAGTTTTACGACAAAGTGGACTCAAGTCTTCCTAAATATTTGGGTATATGTTTTTATAAGTTATGTTGAATTGTTAATATGTCGGTTTTTACTTCATCTTACTCACAGGTGAAAAATATTTTTAATTACACCGATAGGCGTAAATATCAATGGTATTTTTGGGGGATGGACTTGCTTGAGCGGATCATCAAGATCCTGTAAATCCCGCCAAGTGGATGCTCCAGATCATCTCAATCGTCTGATCGTTTAACACTCCTAACTAGCCGTAGAGTTAGGAGTTTGTTAGGAGATGATTATGCGCGTGAGGAGTTGTTAGCTGCTGGTGAGTAGGTGGAGGAGATAGAGGAAATCCCGCACGTGAGGAGTTGTTAGCCGCTGGCGAGCAGGTGGAGGAGATAGAGGAAATCTCGCGACGAGTCTGTTAGCCGCCGAGGATTTTAGTGGTGGAGTCGTTAGCTAAATCTGTTAGCCGCCAAGAGTCTGTTAGGAGATGTGGCGACGGCGGTGAAGGAAGTAAGCACGGATGAGATCCAAAACCGTGGCGGTGGAGGAAGTAAGCATGGACAATATCCAAAACCGTGGCGGTGGAGGAGGTAAGCATGGACGAGATCCAAAACCCAGAGATACAGTTTCCAAAACCCAGAGATACAGTTTCCAAAACCCAGTTTCGCCATTCCTGTGCCGTCCTGGAGCATTCGCCGATTCGTCGCTGGAGCATTCGCGGATTCGCCTGTGCAGTAGAGGTAAGCCTGAAAGATTCCCAAACGCTCACAGGTTTTGAGAAAACTGAAAAATAAAAGCTGCACACGCTAAGCTAAACGCAGATTTCCTTTTTTCAATTTTCTGATTACCAAGCCTGTTATCCTTTTAAGCAATAAAAAAATTCCATACCAGTCAATATGCAAGAAATGATAACATGTTGCAAACAAGATCAAGGGCTTCCTAATATCTGATGTTACAGAATCTCCAAGAACCCTAACTTTTTGATATCATTTTCTAATAAATCGTTTTCAAGCTTACACTTCACATGAGAGAGAAGTCTGTTGAAGTATCTGAAGCCATGTAAAGATCTGAATGTCTGGATGTTTTGATCATGAAATTGGAAACACAATCGTAAGATTAACTTTCTTCCAAATTGTGAGCCAATACTGTTTCTTTCTTATCAGTCTTTCTGAAATGTAATCATGCAACATGTTCAAATGTTACTTCATCTCATATTCATGTAGAAGTACAGTATACTCGCCAATCACATCTAACTCATCGGCATCGGAATGGCAGTGTTCATTATGCGCCATTTCTCCCCTTAACTCTGTTTGAGGAATGGCAGTGTTCATGTCGAACCATTGTCTAGGGTAGGGGTTTGGGGATTCATGTTTAGTTTCCCATATTGTCTCCAGAGTTTCTCTATTGCAGAGAGCCTGAGTGATATCTTGCTCAAGCGGTAACCTGACTGAATCATAAGCGAGCTCGCCGGTGATCATGTTGCAAACAAGATCAAGGGCTTCCTAATATTGGATGTTCTCAGGCCAATGACATCAATCGCCCTCGTTATTTCCTTACAGAACCTCCAAGAACCCTAACTTTTTGATATCGTTTTCTAATAAATCTTTTTCAAGCTTACACTTCACATGAGAGAGAAGTATGTTGAAGTATCTGAATCCATGTAAAGATCTGAATGTCTGGATGTTCTGAACATGAAATTGGAAACACAACCGTAAGATTAACTTTCTTCCAAATTGTGAGCCAGTACTGTTTCTTTCTTATCAGTCTTTCTGAAATGTAATCACGCAACATGTTCAAATGTTGCTTCATCTCATATTCATGTAGAAGTATAGTATACTCGCCAATCACATCTAACTCACCGGCATCGGAATGGCAGTGTTCTTGTTGAACCATTGTCTAGGGTAGGGGTTTTGGGATTCATGTTTAGTTTCCCATATTGTCTCCAGAGTTTCTCTATTGCAGAGAGCCTGAGCGATATCTTGCTCAAGCGGTAACCTGACTGAAATCATAAGCAAGCTCGCCGGTGATCATGTCCATGTATCTCTCATTCACCATTTCCATCGCATTTCTCTTTCTCTTCTCAGCTGAAATATTGGGAAGCCCTGCAAACCCTTAAAGTCCTAATAAACACGAAGGGTCCTGATAATTTGATCTAACCCTAAACCCAACCAGGAGCCTGCCGAAAATAGAGAACCCTAAATTTGAAAAGAGATATCATTAACCCCAAATCAAGGTATTTGTTATCAAGTTTCATTTCCAAGGATATATCATTAACCCAAAATCCAGGTAGCCGTTATGAAGTTGTTTTCCATCTCGAAACGATCTCTGTCATCGAGATCGTTAAAGGGAGAGTTCCTCACATTCGTTGAATTTGTGCCACAACTACCACTTAGGTTGACAACATCGACGTAGAGAAAAATTGTTGTATAAATGTTTGTGTGACTAAAATGTATATTGGGAAGCCCTGCAAACCCTTAAAGTCCTAATAAACACGAAGGGTCTTGATAATTTGATCTAACCCTAAACCCAACCAAGAGCATGCCGAAAATAGAGAACCCTAAATTTGAAAAGAGATATCATTAACCCCAAATCAAGGTATTTGTTATCAAGTTTCATTTCCAAGGATATATCATTAACCCAAAATCCAGGTAGCCGTTATGAAGTTGTTTTCCATCTCGAAATGATCTCTGTCGTCGAGATCATTAAAGGGAGAGTTCCTCATATCCCTTGATTTTGTGCCACAGCTATCACTTAGGTTGACAACATCGACGTAGAGAAAAATCGTTGTATAAATGTTTGTGTGACTAAATTTTTTGTGTCTATTTTCATTTCCAAACCCATGCACCTCTCACGAATACAATTTTATTCCCTTCTATATTATTGGTGATGATAGGAGCTTGAGCAGTCAGCAATGTATATGTTTAGGATTTAGGGTAATTTGAACGTCTGACAGTGGTGTTGGGATCGGTGAAAAATCGTTGTTTTCAAGTATTCTAAACGAATTTGGTGATCTCTTGAAATACAACGATGTTGTATAAATGTTTGTGTGACTAAATTTTTTGCGTCTATCTTTTTATTGTTTCTATTTTAATTTCCAAACCCATGCACTCGTCTCGAATACAATTTTATTCCCTTCTATATTATTGGTAATGATCGGAGCTTGAGCCGTCAGCAGCGTACATGTTTAGGATTTAGGGTAATTTTAACGTCTCACGGTGGTTATAAAATGTACAACATTTCAAATGGATCTATGTTAACTTGATATATATAATTTATTTATAAGAATGAGTTGTTGGTTTTTCAAAGTAACTGTTGAAATTCATTAAAAAAAATAAAGGTTATATTTTAAGGTAAATATTAATAAATTAATGATAAGTTTGTAGAGTTCAATTATGTTATAAACTCCTCTGTCCTCTCGACATCTACAAAATGAACTCCTGCATTGTCTGCATTTTGAAATATCTAGGTTTTCGGTGTAACGCAGTGTACTTGTAACTCGTTACAAGAACCTGATAACATCAGTATTGCATCAACGGCTCCGTTCGACGTAATCGAAAGATTAGTTTATGGATAAACTCGAGTTCAGACTTCAGATTAGAGTCTTAATTCTTTAGTCACTTAGGTTTTTTTTTATCTCAATTCATTGTCACTTCCTGAAATTAAAAATTTCTCTACATCAGTTTGTACTTATTTTTCACTAGATTTGAACATATTTTTTTCATTGTTCACATTAAAATGAAAACAAGATCAAACACATAAACTTTATAATAAAGTTTATGTGTGTTGATGAAATGCTTTCATAGGATTTCCCCAAATCAAAGGTAAATATAAATACCTGAGATGACATGTGTTCACAAAAGGACTATAATGAACCGTTGAAGACAGATGAACTTGCTCTCTTCATCAGGGTTTGATATAGTCGCACAGTATGCTTCTCTATATTGCTCAAGATCCATTGAAAACTTAAAAACATTGGCCCATAGACGACCTTTAACATTAGATGCTTGTTCTACTGAAGCATCATTAGGCAAGGAATCTATCACCCCACAGGCTTCAAGGGTCGCATGGGCAAATTTACATGCACCAGCAGTTGTAACCCTAATTACAACTGCTGAAAGAGTAGACTTTTTAAAAAGAATGAGAAAACCAGATGAACAGAAAACCTTAAATGCATGAGACTTGACTAAACTACAAGTTTATATGTAAAAAAAGATCTAATTCTGGGTAGATTATGATACAGGCATAAGCTTGAGCCAATAATCTGAATTATTGCAATATGGAATTGAAAAAATGAGGGCACTACAAGAGCTCATAGCTCACTGTAATGAGCTCTGTGTGAAAGAATGAGCGAAACTCATATTAAATTATATCTAAATTAATATATGTTTAAAGTATGCATGTCTTTTATGTTGTTAATTATATTTAATTATAATAATAAATTATTAATGACATAATATAATAATTTGAATAATAAGATATGAGTAATATATTTTAAAAATTATATAAAGGGTTTTCAATTTGTGATTATGGCTTATTGTATGTATACATATTTAAATAGTTATAAAAAGCTATCTCATTTCTAACATTTCATTTATTAATTATTGAAATGGGGTGGTCCAATAAAAGAACGCCGTGTTGTAAGACTGTTGCCATCGAAAGAAACAACATGATGGAGATTCGAACCCTCGTGATGCTTGGACTGGAAGCCATTCCTCGAACCAGCTGAGGCTCTTGGCAAAAGACACAGCTGCTCAGGCGTGTGAGCGAAGAAAAAAACCCTTCGACGGCAATTGCGCCCTGGTTTGATATCGAGCTGGATGAAGCCAGCATTCGAAGACCCCGTGAGCAAATTCACAGGCATCCCCACGCCTGCAGCTTCCCTTTCTGAAATCCGGACAGGCTGTGCCAGAATAGTGAAACCGTTTGG
Source organism: Pseudotsuga menziesii (assembly GCA_001517045.1). Taxonomy (NCBI): domain Eukaryota; kingdom Viridiplantae; phylum Streptophyta; class Pinopsida; order Pinales; family Pinaceae; genus Pseudotsuga; species Pseudotsuga menziesii. Next base: position 14,651 of record LPNX010416833.1, read on the forward strand.
GATCTCTTCGTCTCGCTTTCTCCCCGGGATGCTCAAACGGACGACCGCGGCATCTGAAAATGAAGAATCTGCAACCGCAGCAGAGACAACATCGACCCAATTCGGAAGAAGAAGTGGCAAGTCTAACCTTATCACCTGTGCACCTAACCTTATCGTTGATCAACGATCGAGATTGCTCCAATCATCAGACGTTTTCATCCGACGGATGAAGGAAAAAACGCATTTATTATGGGGAGTCGACTCCATTTGGTAATGCCTTACGACGTAATTATTGTTTAAGATTAATTATTATTTAAAAAATACATGATTTCATAATGTTTTTATTAATCTTTTTGCTTCCACCACATGTGCATTAATATAGTACTAAAGGAGATGTCAAATAAGATAAATCATGCATGTATACATAATGTCATTCATCATGGAAAGAGTCCAAGTGTGATTATCGAGGTTTGAGGTTTGGGTTCATCATGGAGAGAGTCCAAGTGACATTGTTGAGGTTTGAGTTTTGGATTGATTATGGATTGTGTGACTGTGTTTACATGGGATGTACATATGATAGGTACATACATGGAATCCCAAAACAATGTGTTTGTTGTCTAGAGGTCATGGTCATGGTCTATGAACAATGATTTTGGATTTAAAGCATGTGGTGAATCTTTTGGTTCCCTATGTGAATGCCATAGATTTTCTCTTTCACCCTCCTATTGTTGTTGTTATGGCGTATCACATAGTTTCTTGAAGTGTGTTTGAAAACATTTATACAATCGATGATACTATAAGGACTAGAATGAAATAGTGTATCCAATCATTTACTATCTCTCTAAGTTTTTGGGTATTTTAATTATTTGACATGGATTGGTAAGTGGTAGATTAGTATGTTATTGTTGGTGTTTTTGTTTGCAACAGTCATTACCTATTGTTTGGGTGTTTCATTCAGTGAAGGAATTGCTTCAAAATGTTGCATATGAATGATTTTCTTTACAAACTAAAAAAATTATGTCATGTGGAGAATGCATTGTGGTATTCTATGAATGTGGGATGGGATGTTTTCTTCTCCATTGGATGTACTAGAGATTTGAGGCTAAGGAAAATGAAATTACATCTTTTTTTTCTTTTGTTTAAGAGTTTAAAATAGAATGGTGTAGTGTGACAACTTGATCATGTGGAATCAATGTCATTTTGTAGGGTTAGTTCTAAACCGACAGTGAGACTATGTGGATTAAGAAGGTGTGATTGCCAATTTGCATGTTGTCTTTGGAAAATATAAAAAACCTGACTATCTCTTAAAAATGTTCAAACTATTTACTAATAAGAAATTGATTATATGGGATGGAAAGATATCAACTCAAAAAATCATCTGAATTGGAAAGCATTTAAACCTTAATAAGTAGTTACAGTTAAACAAGGGGCATTTTAGGCCATACTAGCATTGATCATGATAAGGACATGTTCTCAAGGATGATTTGCATAGCCACGAAGATCCAGTTCTCCTAGCCCTCCCTAAACTAGAATGTTGATTTTTTAGAACCCTCAATGTCAATGAAGAATATAATTATTTTTAAGGGAACATGGAGTCACCATGACATTTTTTTATCATTGGTACCTCAAGGACTAGGGTCGGAGATCCACTATATCTGCAGATTTTGAAAGTTCGAGGTACACGATAGAGTAGTGATGTGTATAGAATTTTATCACATTTGGTAAGCATGGATTATGCCATTATGCCATCAAGAATTAGTTTGGCATGATTCATTTACAAAAAATGGGAAAATTATAGGGTTTATACGAGCTAGGGATTATAGTTTTTCAATTGTCTATGAACATTGGTATTGCAATTTTACATGATTGAGTTATTATGAGGCACCTTTACAATCAAGTTGTGTCTTGATGTTTTTATATGCAATATCATTAAAAGTGAAGTATTATTCAATAAGTCCATTGGTTGTATTTGAACATTGACTCTAAGGAACAACCTACTTGTGGGTACACTTTGAATGAGTTGAATGTTTTTAAAGAATAGATAGAGAACAAGTAGCACTAGAGATATGAAATTATTTTTATAGTTACCCGTTGTTATTTGCTTCTATGTTTATTTGAATTGCAAGAACTGTATAATCAAGGGATAATTGGTAGGGATGAATGGATAACTCACAAGTGATGAATGGATAACCAACACTTCATGGATAACCTGAAGAATGTGGATGATAACATGTAGAAATGCATAGATAACTCACAAGTGTCTTCTATTCCATCACTATCTCTCAACCATTTGATCCCTATCAAAGTGATCCAACCACAAACTATGTGGGTGTGCTAGAATTGTTTTTCACATAATCTCATAAATCCATAGTCCCATAGGCATTATTCAGGTTTTTGAACAAAAATTTAGAGGTTTACTGAGCTCTCTCACCTCTCATAATCACCTTTAAGTGACTTTAGAGACTTTTGTTTACATGTTGAACAGCCTCGGGGTCCATGTATTGTTGCAGAAATTGGGTGCCATAGTTTTGTACAAAATTGTGCTGTTCACCTCAGTTCATCCAAAGGATATGCAAATGCAGACGTTGTGGTGGACTATTTGTTGGATTCATTGCATGTCATTGACAGTACTCACAATAATTGATATAGAAATATAATTCCGCCTAGCCACCTCCTAACTTAGATGGATCTAGGTCACGGGAACAAAAAGTTTTATCACAAATCTTCTTGTCACATGACAAATGACAACACAAATTGGGGTATGGTGAATGAGGATGGATAAAAATTACATT
>LPNX010416833.1:17846-98464 GCA_001517045.1 Pseudotsuga menziesii
AAATACTATGTCAAATTTCCCTTTATGGATATGTATTACCTATGTTTAAATGTTAATATATATATTCTGTTGCATTTGTATATTACCTACTTTTTTTTAGCTATTTTTTTTTTCAATATACTATGGAGAAGTAGCGTTGTTTTTTAAAATACTATATGAAATTTGCCTTTATGGATATGTATTATGGAAATGTTTAAATGCAACTCATGTCATTTTTTAAATCATGCTTCGTAATTTTTATGTGTAAGATTGTGACTACATCGATATATATATATATATATATATATATATAATGTTTATCCAGATCGTCAAAATTACACTTTATGAATCAGAGTTATTTGTTGTTTTTATATAAAAATTTTAGTCCAGAGTCCCATGGTATTCATAAATTATAAATTTATGAATACCATTTTAGAGAGACGTGTCATGATGTCAGAAGTTAAGAGACATGTGCTCAGCCAATTGGTGAGGCCCCTCTTGCACATCCAATTTTTGGATGTTAGACTGATAAATGACATGTCAATGACCTCAATATGTATAATCATGATAAAACTAAAAAATGATACATTAGGTTCGTCCCATGGTATTCATAAATTATAAACTTATGAATACCATTTGAGAGAGAGGTGTCATCATGTCAGAAATCAAGAGACATGTGCTCAGCCAATTGGTGAGGCCCCTCTTGCACATCCAATTTTTGATTGTTAGACTGAAAAATGACATGTCAATGACCTCAATATCTATAATCATGAGAAACCTGAAAATGATATATTAGGTTTTGATGAACATATATGTGGCCCAACCAAAAAAAGAATTTGGATGTAGAGCTCACATTTATAAATGAAAAGTTGAGGGATCTCATTTAGCATTCCATTCCTGGATGGTAGACATAGGATTATACATGAAAAGTTGACGGATCTCATTTACCATTCCATTGTTGGATGATAGACATAGGATACGTAACATTGACATGTCGTTTATCACTGTAACATCCGCTTTTGGATGTTGGACTCATAAAGCACATGTCAATGACCTCAAAATTGAAATTGGAAGATCAATTTTGTTTGACATAGACATTGCTTTATGTTGACGGATCTCATTTACCATTCCATTGTTGGATGATAGACATAGGATACGTAACATTGACATGTCGTTTATCACTATAACATCCGCTTTTGGATGTTTGACTCATAAAGCACATGTCAATGACCTCAAAATTGAAATTGGAAGATCAATTTTGTTTGACATAGACATTGCTTAATGTCAACAAATGAAGTTATGTTCCATGTATAAAATGGTAAAATAAATATTTTTTCATTTTTATTGGTTTTGTTCACAACCATATGTTTTTTCATTGTTTTGTTATATAGCTTCAAATGGATCCTGCCATTTGGTGTTTGTTGCCAATGGAGATATTGGAAGCAATTTTGTTGTGGGTTCCTTTTTCAACATTGATCCGGTTCGGATCAACTTCTAAACATTTCCAGGCAATTTTGTGGTAACGAGCATTTAGAACTTCTTGGTTGAACAATCACATAACTGAAGTTGGTTTTTTTGTTGAAGTCTGGCGCCCATACAAGATCAAAATACTATATAAGTTTATAAATTCTGTAGGCCATACATCTTTTCTGCATATTACCAATCCAGAAAACAATTATTTAGTTGAATGCATAGCTGGTTCAAATATTTTGCTATCAATGTTTTGTTCATTGCCAGGTCACAAGAGCTACTTTATTACTAGCCCATTCGAAGGACGGTTTTTATATATAGGCGTGATTGAAATTGGAGTGCTTGGATTCTTCACACTCATAAGCAACATCGGTGATCAGAGATAGGGATGGATAGTTGTTCGTCATGAAGAGAACGAACATGGTTCAATTTTTTTTGTGTCCAGCAATGTGAATAGAGATTGTAGAGAAATTGATGCAACTAGCTTCATTCCAACCCCTCCTAAAGATGCAGTTCTTTTTAATGGAAAAATATATTGGGTACATATGAGAATAATTTCAAAGGAAGATGCTCTATATTCCTATACTATGTGGTCACTCGACATTGGATTGAACAAATGGGCTAGTCATGCAATTCATACAGGACGCATCAAACAGTCCATGTGTTTGTCTGTACATCAAAACCAACTGTTATGTCTTGTGAACGATGGTAGGACAACTATACGGTCCATAAATGAAATGATAGATCTGAGGGTTGGTGCATCTGCAGTTGAAGAGGTGCACAGGTTTTGGATATTTGGAAGAGATTTGAGATGGACCCTTTTAGAGGTTATGACACTCCATATAAATACATGTTGTCCAAGGTACCTTCCATTTCAGGCTGTGGGTAGTTTTATTCTGATGTCTAGGTATGGCCAAAGCCCGTACATATATTATGACCTCAACACCTGCAGGGTTACTCATGTAGGACCCGATGAAGGATCATTGTTCCGAAGTCATCGATTTCCTATGCCAGTAGACATCCAATGTACCAACATTGTAATGTCTAGAAATTTTTTCCCTCTAACTCCAAGCATGAAAGAATTCGATGATTTACTCCCTTTTCCTACAAATTGGGAGGAGTTGTTGGAGCGTTATGGCATATAAACAATATGTAAAAAAAAGTTTTTTTGCATATTTTGTGAATTTTGATCATCGTTTTATACTATCTACATCCATGTAATCATTACATATATATCTAAACAATTATATTGCACCAAATAATATCCATTGTGGATGTTATGTTTTCTTGTAGTGTATGTATTTTTTTGCGATCATCTTTACATTTCGTCATTTTATATTGTACTTCAATTGTACAAGTAACATGCAAAAAAAAATTTCCCTTGGCCTAGCACTTTTAAATTATACTTATGCCTGCAAAAAAAAAACCTGTGATTTATGAGTATTTGGAACTGAAGGCATATTTACATCAATCCATTTGCTAACCGATTCTTTTATTTTGTGTTATAGAAATGGACATGGTCCCTGCGATTTGGAGATCTCTGCCAATAGACATACTTGAAATGATCTTTCTTTGGTTGCCTTTATCTATGATTATCCGTTTGAAAATGGTTTGCAAAGGTTGGAATCGTATTGTGTCCGAAAACAATTTCATCTCACAATGGAAACACAATCAAACAAAGGAATATGGAGTTTTGGTTGGTTTTGGCTCTTCTGGTAGACATCAGTTCATTGGCCATTACATTAGCCAAATAGGAAAATGTTCATCTCTTTCTATGCAAGTCCTAAACAATGACTACAAAATTGAATCCACATGTGGTTCAATTGTTGTAGTTTCATCCTCCAGTATCTTATATTGAAAAAGAAACTACTACATTGCCAATCCATTCACAAAGACTTGTACATTTGTAGGGTCTCTTGGATTTGGTGATTGGGGTTTCTTTACATTGCTGAAAAATTTTGAGCAACAAAAATACCATTGGGTAGCATTGAAACATATTTATGTAGAGTTTCAAACAAAATATTTTATTTCCAGCAGTATTCATATTCAGTGGAGACAAACATGTCCTATCGATGGCGATGTTTTGCGGCCCAAAAATCCCATATTGTATAATGAAACAATGTTATGGGTGGATAGTCATGTGGTTTCTAGAGATAATCATATATGTATATACAAGCTATGTTGGATAGATCTTGAGGATAACAAATGGGGGTTCTAGTTTATTCCACACTCGAATTCAACATTATCGATTAGCCTAGCATGTTATCGCAATGAGCTTCTTTGTTTTATCAATGATGGGAGAACTAAAGTGTGGTCTATAGAACTAACAAAAAATAAAAATGATTCAACAAATTATTCGATAAGAAATGGATTTTTAGAAGGTGGATTGCGATGGAGTATCATGTCTAATTTGACCTCAGCCATTAATGGCAAATGCAGTGGATATTTTCCTGTTGCAGCACTTGATAATTACTTGCTCATGTGAAAATACGACCGTCTTACTTTTGGTTTCTATGACTTCATCGACGCACATTCTAATTTTGTAAGCGAGGATAGAATGTTGGATTCTGCATTATCCAAACTTGAAAATCCAACACACCTAAGTCTTGTTGAGCTTGCAGACAACATATCCATCATTCTAAGGTGCCCAAACATGGATTCTATTGATGATGTGTTTTCAACGGGATAATATAAACAAATATGGCATGTAACTTACATGTATGTTATGCAAGTTGACATGTTTGAATGGGTCTTAAGCATACTTATTCAAAATATTTCTTCCCAACCTACTTTACCGGTTTTTTGGCAGTCAGTGCTACATATGGAATTTTACTTACTTGTACTTATGCAAATCGACATCTTCAATACTTCATTACCATGCTTATTGGATTTGTCTCTTCTCATGTTTGCCAATTTACATTGTCTATGAAATAGAAATTATTCATACATGCCATTTTTTATTTTCTTGGATACAACACTTCATTACAATATTATTTTATATCTTGGCGATCTTCGGCAATACAAATATTATAAGCTAATATTTGAATAAAGTTCAAAACTCTTAGAAATATTAAAATATAATCTTTAGAAAAAGTTGAAAACTTTTATGGTTGTGTTTCTATTTGCTATACCTATAACATGACTTTGTACACTAATATGGTTTGACATATACTAATTTTTTTATGCTCATGTAGATATGTCGTCAGAGAAAAATAATAATTCGAGCAGTGAGAAGAACTTGATGGAAACATTGTGTCACGCAAAAAATGAATCCTCGCGAAAACACTATAATAAAAAAAAGGAAGGCATTAATAGGAAACGTCGTTTAGTATACCAAGAGAATATTGAGCAAATTGGTGAATAGATAAGAGAACGACATGTTCCTTCCTTTGCAAATGTCATTGATTCTCAGGCGGAGCCCACTAAATTCTAGAGAATATCTGATATAATGAGGAGATCAAATCGCCGAAGTCAATTTATATCATCAACTCCAACATATAGCAACAACTGTAACGAAAGGTTGAATGAAGTTACTGAACCTTTCGTAGATCATACTTCGAGCGAAACGTTTTATAATCATAGCATCGAGGTATAAGGATTACATGGAACTGCCTATATTTGAAAAAGTATTTATCTGTACAATATAGATATACTTACATACATGTTCAATGTTTAGATAACTACTTGCAACAATTTTTTGAATCAATCATTTGATGAGCCGGAGGAAGCTATGTATAAAAATCAACCAGAAACAGTACAAAATGATAACACCAATACAGCTGAAAGAAGCAGTGGTATAAGAACAATTTCTCTTGGAACAACAAAGGACATGATTTCCAAGTCTGCTATTAATGACTCTCACAGCCACGCAAACAATGCATTGTTAACGAATGAAGATCAAGGGTTTCGAAATCAACTTGAAACTGGTCTACAAATGTCCATTCTGGAAAGAACTATTTCTATTGGAACAACCAAGGTATTGTTTCACCTATCCATGACAAAAACCATGCATTTGACCTTGATCAAAATAAGGTAGTATTAGTTACAATATTATTTCATCTTCGTGTTCAATAATTCAATCAAAAATCATTTTGAAATTCCAGGATAGTAGCATCCATGGACATAATTGTCGAAACGACATGACATCGATCAATGTCATTCCATATTCTGGTGACGACGACTCTCTACAAAATGTCGGTAGAAATTATGTTGTGTGCAGCCAACCGAAGAAAATGGACCTCAATCGAGAAAGCAATTCTGTAGCAATGAATGATCAAGCAATGATTCAAAACCAAATCATGATCAGTAGACCAAGTGGAGATGCATAAAGGACTATTTTTCTTGGAACATCGAAGGTCTTACTCAGCCTGTTCATGCACAACTTCCATATTTAGATCTTACTAGAAGATTTGACATAATATTTAACGACAACATTTTCACTTTTCAGGATAATAGCATCGAGGCTCATCGAGGACACAACATTCAAACCCCAACTCATCTGAACAATATGATGGAAACCAACCTTCATTATAATTTTCATGATGAAAGCAATTTGGGTCAGGTTTTAGGCGATGGTACTCGACGAAGGCAAGTCAGGAACCTACAGCGTTGCAAGAACAGAGGAGAGAGATGTCGACATGTCTCACCTCACTTTGCATTGAATGGTAACGTCCATGCTCAAGATCTAGCTTTAAATATACATACATCAAGAAACATGGTTGAAATTTTCCAACAAATTTCCTCTTTCCATCGAGCATTTCGTGCCGAAATTGATAAATTGTCAATTGTGCAAATGTGTAATGTTTGTCGTGAATCATACCCTGGAATGAATGTTTTCAGACGAGATGAAGGACCTGTTTGTGTGAGATGTAGGCAAGAGCGTGGTATCCATCGTTTTTATCAAGATAACAACATGAATCATGGAAAACAGCCTCCTCTTTTATCAATTCTGACACAGGTTGAAGAAATGCTAATAGCACGAGTGAATCCAATACTACAGGTCACACATCCACGTGGAGGTCAATATAAACACAGTGGCCATACAATTAGCTTCCCACAGGATATTGTTTCAATTGCTAAGACTCTTCCTTGTCGAATAGAATACCCAGACATATTAATTGTCAGGAGAGAAGGGCCTCCATCCAAGCACTATGATTGCGTTGTTAGTAGGTCACGAGTAATGGATGCATTGCATTACAAAATACGGATGGACAAATATTACCAAGATGTTGATGTTAATCCAGAATCAGTCATATGTCTCCCAGACCAGCCAACAGATGTCTCCTTGCGTTATATCAACTCTGACATAGCTGACTCAGAAGAGATTGATTCAGACATTGATAGATTTGGAACTCATCAACTCAAAACTCATCCTTCATCCTTTACAGCTAGAATGCCAAATGCACAAAGAGAGATAGAGGAGATACGAAACTTTGTTAACAAAGAATATTCTTTGTCAGATTTAGATACGGAATGGCTAGAGATTGGTTTGTCTCCAATAAATGAATACAACACAGAAGGTTTGTTTGACATGGCATTTCCAACATTGTTTCCCATGGGCACTGCTGATTGGTTGCAACCACATTTGAAGGATGTCCGCTGAAATGAGTATGGGTTGCACCTACTTAAATATTGTGATCAAAGGTTTGGAAAACATCCAAGGTTTCAGTATTTTGTATTGAACATGATAATGAGACATTGAAGCCAAGGAACAGCTACTGTATTCATGAAAAAAAACATTGAAGATGGCATACCTACCACAATTGAAGATTTACGTAAGGAGCTCATTGAATTCCCTGACACCAAACTAGCTGAACGATTGATGCGTTTTGATTCATGTCTTCGAGTAACGAAGGAATAATGGAACATATGTCACAGTGAGCTTACTGACATGATATCACAAATTGGTTTCCCAACTTTGTTTTTCACTCTGAGTGTAGCTGATACCAAGTGACCAGACCTACATAAAGCTATGCCCAATTCTGCACCTATATCTGCATAGAACCAGAATAGATGGAGAACTGATAATGTTATAAACTATCCACATATTGTTGCAAAGTATATGCATGAATGTTTTAGTATATTCCGTGACGAAATCATTGTAAAATACCTTCATGCTAAAGACTACTGGTACAGGTATGTCGTTTCCTTATTCTATTTTTCAATCTAACATGTTAGATTATTACTTGAAATTTTGTTGCAAGCTAATATTATTGAAACATGATGAGTTTCATAGGTATGAATGGCAACATAGGGGATCAGCACATATCCATGGATTTCTGTGGTTAGAAGGTGCACCAGACATGGAGCAACTGGATTGGACAGACATGATAAGAGTTGATGCAGCAAGACGATACTTTGACAACTATGTAACAACATGGAATCCTCGTGATGCTCACCATAGGAATATATCCATTCATCGACCTCTAGAGGAAGATCCTTGCTTATTGGATACCAGTGAAATATTCAATACAAATCCCCTTGACGACTGTGAGCAACTAGCGAATCGAGTGCAATGACACACAAGATGCAGTGTTCATTCATGTTTACGTAAAAAAGGTTCCTCCTACATGTGCCGATACAATGCACCATGGGAACTTCAAGACCAGTCGAAATTATTTGTCAATGACAAAGGACACAAAAAATACGAACCTTCTCACAACGACGACAAGTTAAATGTCCATAACATTCCTCTTCTTTCAATATGGCATGCCAATGTTGATTGCCAGCCGGTTCTTTCACGTCATGCAGTTTTGAAATACATTACAAAGTATGCTTCAAAATCAGAGAGAAGATTAGAAAGCTATCATGACATGTTGACAAGAATCTCCAATGTCGTTGACTCTGACATTCCCTCTATATGTGCATATAAAAAGTTTCTTGCTGAAACAATTGTGGAAAGAGATATAGGAGCACAGGAAACCTATCATATGTTGTTAAAGCTTCCTCTTGTTATTTCTAGCCATAGCTTTGTTTCAGTTAATGTTGGCAGAAAAATATTCAAAAGAGTTTCTTCCAAATCAGATAACAACAAATTCCCAACAGGGTCTAGGTTTCTAGAACACTACCAAAACATGCCTCCGTTTGTGGAGCACTTATCTTTGATTGAAACTGCACGATCATGGTATTTTAGTGGTTGACATCAGAGAGAACCATGGAAGCCACGAGATACACTTGCGATAGTTCGTGTATGGCCACGATTCTGTGAAGTTCCTAACATCAATTTAGATTCCTTTGAGTCATTTTGCCTCAGTGAATTACTTCTCTATAAACCATTTAGAAACATTCAGATTGATATCGGAGTCAGCACAGAAATTATTATTCATAACTAGAGGATCCTTAGATATCGAGCTTGGAAGAACCAGATACCAATGAAGAAGATGACGATACACATGAGGATGAAGTGATTCATGAGAATGACATGGATGAGTGGGAGATGTTGTCACATCTTGTTCCTCCCAATACTGTTCAAGTTTCAGACATTGATACTCTTGGTCATAGAGACTTTGACTTGATCCATGCATGGAATAGTACTACAGGTTGGAATAGAGACTTGGAGGACCCAACAGATTTCATAAAAAATGTATGCTCAAGAGGATCCATACCAGATGTCTCACATTCTAGGTAGGCTTCTCCATCCTCTTTTTCTGATAAGCAACGTCTTTGTTTTGAAACTATTATTGAACATTTCCATGAAGGACCTAATGCAGACCCGCTGAAGATGATAATTCAAGGAATTGCAGGGACAGGAAAGTATTACCTTATACATTGTCTTGGACATGAATTTTCAATGCATTCCATAAATGGAAAAAGCCCTTTGCTATTGCTGGCACCTACAGGAATAGCTGCGTTCAACATACGGGCCAAAACAATTCACTCGGCCCTTAGAATCCCTATTAAAGACTTCAAATCTTTACAGGGTCAGTCACTTTCTGTATTTCAAGAGGAAATGCGATATGTTACACACATTTTAATTGATGAAATGAGTTTCATTGGGCCAAGGTTGTTCATACAAATTGATTCACGTCTTCGAGAGGCATTTCCTAAAAAAAGGTCAGTTCCTTTTGGTGGGAGATCAATGATTCTTGTTGGAGATCTTGGGCAGTTGCCTCCTATCAAATATAAACCATCGTACATAGGAAACACGACTGGCAGGGTTTTATGGAAAGATTTCAGAAAGGTTGTTACATTGGACATGATATTTTGTCAACAAGGCACAGATCCAAATCAAGTCAAATTTAAGAGGTTGCTAACCAACATCAGAAATGAAAACCCAACAGTGGATGATTGGAATCTTTTAATGTCACGAACAGATGCAAATATGGATGGTACTAAAAGTAATACTTTCAGTGCATAAATCCATTTGTTTCCTACAAACAGCTTGGTAAATGTACATAATCAATGCATGCTAAAGTCACTTGGAATTCGTATAGCACGATGCGTTGCTGAACATATGAAGAATAAAGATTTTTCTGATGCTGATGATGAAGAGATTCAACAAGAAGTGCTTTTATGTCCTGTTCAGCGAGTGATGTTGACGTGTAACTTGTGGGTGGAAGCAGGGTTGGTAAATGGAGCACTTGGGATAGTTGAAAACATCTTTTTCTCTGATGGATCCAAACCACCACAACTGCCAATGTATGCTACAGTCTCATTTGATGATTACAGGTTTACCATGGGACATCAGATATCCCAAAATTGTTCCAATAACACCTATTGCTAGAGGAAATCACAAGCAAATCCCATTGCGCATGGCTTGGGCTCTTACCATACACAAATCACAAGGTTTGACTTTACAAAGGGCAACCATTGATATCGGTATCGCAGAGAGGCAAGGTTTAACTTTCACAGCAATTTCAAGGGTAAAATCTATTGACGGTTTATGAATATCTCCACCGTTTATGTTTGAAAGGTGTTGCTGCCGCAACTGTTCTCCCCAAATTTACTTTTATTTAAATTCTGGGCCCCTCCTCCTCATTTTTTGCTTGGTTGGATCGTTAAATGCTTGAGCCTCTCAGGCATATCTTCTTTTCATTTACTTTGAAGATTGGATGTCAGCAGGTTTATTCATGCCATGTTCAATTTCGGTTAAGTCATGGATTTCTGGCCGTGGAGAAGTAAAATTTTGTTTTTCAGGGTAGCCTTTGCGAAGAAAACGACTTTGGTTGTTAACGCTGCCCAAATCCTTGAGTTTTCTTGTAATCGGGCCTATTTTTGTTGTTGAACCGGAAGCTACAAAGTCTCAGCCTCTCCACTGTTGTGGCTCCTAGATTTTTTCTTCGTTCGAAGTCTGAACCCATTCGATGCCCGATTCATTTTAGCCTTCGACCGCTTGCACGTAGCCCTAAATCATCCGCCGTTGCGGCTGGGGAGATCTTTTAAACTTCTGATTGGGGTGTCTTTCGACGTCCGACTAAGCCTTTCCCCGCTTTCATTGCTTGTCTTCAGCCCTTGCCTTATCCGCCGTTGCGGATGGAAGAACCATTCAGCCTCCGATGTCCTACCCTTTTCGATGTCCGATGTGAAGTTTTCTAGCCCGCGCCTCTGTACCATGTTAGCTCCTTCTGTTTCGCCGTTGCGGCCAAGTTTCTCTTTCCTCGTCCGGTGCCCAAAGCTTGCCGACCGCTGATTTATATTTTTTCCCGCCCAAAGCTTAATTGATACCTTGTCCGGAAGAACCTGGCTAGTTTCTTGTGGATTTACCATTCTGGGCAGAAAAGTTTAATGTTTAAGATCTCATTTCAACGAATAATGCACCGAAATTGTCTGCAGGAGGAATCCGATAGACCATTGAAACGACCTGGAGCTGAGAAAAGGAAAAAACAAACGAATGACAGAGGCACCGACTAGGAAGATTTATCGGTTAGTGATCAGGATATAAACGCTCACAGAAAATGATTGGGAAGACAAAATGACCAGAAGAGGAAGCTGAAACTTGGAAGATGCTGAAACGTCACATGCCGGGAGGCAGCCCAGGGGGAAGAAGTTGTAGTTTAAATATTTGGAAGTAGGACGGAGATGGGGCTTTTTCCCCCTGGAAAATTTTGTAAATGTTTGCTTGTAAGAGGAACTACTTCATTTTGCAAAGGAAACTGCAATTTTTTATCTGTTGGAGAGAGTATAATGGAATGTATCAATGCGACTCAATGAATAATTTTGAAGAGGAACTATTTCGTTTTCAGTGGTGTTTCATTTGCTGTGAGAATGTTTAATTTCCTGAACCTATGTTCTTGTTGAATGTTCTTCGGTATCTTGTTTTTTTTGATATTTTCCACTGTGAGCAATTATTGTTGTTATAACATGATCAGCTATCTGGTTATTTAAATATCTGTAAGTGTTCATGTGTCTTGAAAGAAATATCAGCTATCTGTGATTCTTCATAATGCATGTGCAAGATGTATTGCTCACCCAGAATGATAACCTTGCTCCCTAGGGATAGATTAGATAGTTAGTTTATTTCTTATTGTATCTGATTTGGTTGCTTGCGAGCATAAGACGAGAGGTAAGAACCTGCGCATCACATTGTGACCACTCCCTGCATCTTGATCGCTCTGCATTTAGTTAGGCACTTGCATCTCATTTCTTAAATTCAAAATACAAAAAACTCGGTGGGCCAGGCCGCAACCGATAAAGCATTTGTTTTGTTTCTTGACCTACAGTAGCCGGACCGCAAACCGGACAGATTCCCTATTCCAAAAAGTCAACGGGCTAGTTGGGAACATTGATTGGGGAGAATCCCTTACTGTTGCGCCTACGAATTTCCAAGATTCAACAGTTTTAGTGCTAGAAGGAGGGCCGCCAGTGCATGGCTGGCCGAGGAAACCCGTTTTACCGAGATTATTCCGCTGGTTACAGTTCTGAAAGTAGTGGACCGCGTAATCCAATTCCGGAAGAAGAAAACAGAGAACATCTATATCCTGTTCGCAACGAGATTGTTAACGATATGAGAAGACATACCCGTGCTTATGTAAAGAAGATTGGAGGGTTGCCAATTTTCCATGCATTTCCTAGAAGAGAGTACAAGAAGAAATACCGTCCTATAGTAGAAGATTCAGTGTTGGTTGGAGACTGGGAAGAACTTGTGGAAAACGCCTTACAGGAAGTTGAATTGCCTTTGAACCAAGTAGGCCCAGACACCCCTTACAGTTCTCCTGTTCATACCCCTATTGGTTCACCTCCTCACACTCCTGTTGGTTCCCCTCCACACTCTCCACCTCAACTCATGGCCGGCGTTAACACAAATCAACCTCCACCTATTCCACCAAATCCACCGCCAGCTTGGAAAGCTAGATCACCTCTAAATCTGACCCTGCCTCTACATGACCTACCTCAAGCCTTTGAGAAGTTACTACCTAAATTTGACCCAAATGAGAAGATCCTAGTGGATGATCATATACAGAGTTTCTACTTGGCGATAGAAGGTCTGAAGGCTGGGGAACACAAAGATGTGGTGTGTAGACTTTTCCCGTATACCCTCAAAGGAGCTGTGGCCTCGTGGTATTTTGGATTGCTCGCCAACTCTATCCCAGACTGGGATACCTTTGAGAGAATATTCAGAAGTAAGTATGCAGTACAAAAGACTCATGCTGCCCTCATGAAAGGATTGTGTGCATTAAAGAAAGAAAAAAAAGAAAAAGTGCACAGTTTCACACAAAGGTTTGCAGCATATCTTAAAAATTTCTCTGAAGTAGATAAGCCTTCAGAAAAAGTACTGATTGAATACTATACTTCAGCTTTGGGCCCTGATTTGGCCATGTTTGCAAAAGGTAGGGAAAAGACTACTTTGACAGAGACCTATGAAGAGGTAGAAGTGGTGGAAGCGGAAAGAGAAAGCATTGAAGACTATCCAGAACAATCAGGAGAGAAAGGTGCGGGAAGAAAAACCTTATTGTTCACAAAGCCTAAGGAAGAAAAGTCAGCAGATTACGAAAGTATGGCTAAAATGATGCAAAATCTATCTAATAAGATCATAGACTTAGAAAAAGAAAAAGAAGCACAGAAGTTCTTCGGGCCATATTATAAGAAAAGAGAGGACAGCAATCAGCCCCAACCTCCTCCTCAGAAAACTGCATACATGAATTTGACAGAGATAGGGATGGAAAATTTCTGTACCTTTCACCAACAACCTCATTCTGAAAAGAACTGTCCTCAATGGATAAATTCAATGACATTAGTCATGAATCAGATGTTGGATTCAAGGTTAACAGAGGAGGATGATGATGAAAAGAAAGAAAGTGCTTCTTCTACCTCTACAAAAGGACAGGAAGAAGAGACCATGGAATTATGGAATTCTGTCTCCTTGCTCGATGCAGAAGATGAAAATACTCAGGGACACAAGGATGTCAGGGAAGCTAACGTGACAACTAGAAGCCAAGGGATGATTAGTGATGACAGTATTTTACTTCCAAAGATTAGAAGGCTGCAAAGAAACATCAAGAACAAATTTCAAGATAAATCCTTGGCTGATAAGGTTCCGGAATTCACTATTACCAGCCAAGATCCCAAGCAAAACAGAATGTTTCCCAAGCCAAACAAAGAGAAGGCGAGTTCTGATAAATCTCAGTCCAGTAAACAACAAATTGAATATGACATTGTTGAATATTTAAATAAGATAAAGGAAAATGTCCCGCTGTTTGAAATGTGCAAAGTACCCCAGCAGAAAGAAAAGTTGTTGAAGGCACTTGAAACGTCAGAAGAAAAGCTGCCCGCTGATAATCAGCCTTGGGATGAAGAAGAAATTGGAGAAGCTAGCACTGGAGGTAAGTCTAAAACTAAACATCCACCTTTCCTCCTGACGTTCGAAATCTTTAATCTTAACGTGCACAATTGTCTGGTAGACTCAGGAGCGTCAATTAATGTCATGCCCATATCAGGATGTAAGAAAATAAACGGGTAGCCTAAGCCATCCACATGGAGGGTGGTGCAATTGGATAGGACAGACGTTAAGGTAATTGGTGAAATGGAAGACGTCCTAATCTTCCTAGCATTAGATGATAGAGTATTCCAAGTTATTAACATCGTGGTGGATGATATACCAGACGCTTACGGCCTAGTCCTGAGCAGAGATTGGTCAACTAAGTTGAATGGATATTTCGCCTCAGATTGGTCACATCTTTGGTTGCCATACAAAGGGAGTCCCAATCAGATTAAGGTTTTGAGAGAACCTCACATGAAGTACAATGTTACTCAATTGGATGAGAAGAATATACCAGTCAAATCTGTGTTGGCAAACTACTTTCTCGAACTGGAACCAGGGAATTATCAAGCGGAAGAGGCCAGCGACACATCTGACACCCAGCCTGATCTCCTTCGTTTTTCTCGGGCTGGTGAGATTGACTGTAAAATAGTAGATTTATTAGTAGGAGTAGATTCATTTTCAGTAGATAATGTTTTTTGGAATTTATTTTTTGACAGCTCGAAAACATTAGAAGGGTCAGGGGCCGGCTGCGTCCTTATTGATCCACAAAAAAAAACACTTCCTGTCCTGTAGATTAGAGTTTGAGTGTACAAACAATACGACTAAGTATGAAGCACTGCTGCAGGGACTCAAGAAAGCAATTGAGCTACAGGTTAGTAATTTAAAAGTTTTTGGGGACTCAGAAATAGTTGTGAAGCAAATAAGAAATCAAATACATTGTGTTTCCCCTCATTTGAAAGCTTACCAAAACGAGGTATGGGAGTTGCTTAAATGTTTTCATGTGTTTAACATTATTTCAATCCCAAGAATAAAAAATGCAGCCGCTGATCTTCTAGCTACATCAGCCGCCAGGTTGGTTCCCACTAATAAAAGATGCTCTATTGAATTACTTTTCAGGCCATCAGTACCTGACATGATCACCAACTTGCGATTATTTGACGATGATCAGCAAATAATTGAGTGCTTGACAAATGACGAGACCTTTAAAGGGGCCATTATCGACAATGAGGAACATCAGGCTGAAATGAAATATGACAATTTCATTCCCAAAGGGGTCAGAACATTAGAGAAGATGTTTGACTTGAACGAAAAGTTTAGAAGACCCGCTAATGTGAAGACGCATAGCTCGACTCTACAGTTTGAGCTAATAAACTTGGGGACTGAAACGGATCCCAAGTTTGTGAACCTCGGCAAATGCTGTTCACCAGCGGAAAGAGACAAGTTCCTCAGTCTGTTTAAATAGTACAAAGATATCTTTGCATGGAAGTATGCAGATTTGAAGACCTACGACACCAGCATTATCAAACATGTCATCCCTATTAAAGTAGGCATCAAGCCATATCAGCAGCTGTTAAGAAAGATGCACCCCAAGTTGGAGCCACTGATTCAAAGCGAAGTGAAGAAATTGTTGGACGCCAGGATTATTTTTAAAGTTAGGCACTCCGAGTGGGTGTCTAATCTGGTATCGGTCAGAAAAAAGTCGAGAGAAATCAGACTGTGCGTGGACTTCAGGAACTTGAACCGCGTCTCAGATAAAGACAACTATCTGGTACCTCCCATGGAGCAATTGCTACAGATGGTTTCTGGTTCTGAAATGTTTTCATTGTAGACAGGTTCTCTGGCTATAACCAAGTGTTGGTAGCTGAGGAAGATAGATTAAAGACCACATTCAGAACTAAATGGGGAACTTTTGCCTATAGAAGGATGTCCTTTGGACTGATTAAAGCTGGAGCGACATTTCAAAGAGCTATGGACATAGATTTTCGTGGAATGATTGGACGAAGTGTGGTGGTATACCTTGATGACATCACTATATTCTCAAAGAAAAGAGGGGAGAACGCTTTCCACTTAAAGCAAATTTGTGAGCGTTGTCGAAAATATGGCATTTCCCTCAATCGTAAGAAGTGCGTATTTGCAGTCACAGAAGGTAAGTTACTGGGGCATATAGTTTCAAAGACATGTGTATCTATAGACCCAGAAAGAATTAAGGCCATTGAACAAATCCCCATGCCCCATAATAAAAAAGGAATGCAATCCTTCATGGGAACAATAAATTTCATGCGTAGGTTTGTGCCTGATTTTTCCCAAACTGTTAAACCATTACAGCAGATGGTCAAGCAAAATGCACTATTTAAGTGGACTGAAACTGAAAAGAATGCTTTCAGTAAAATCAAGACTGATGTCACACATGCGCCCTGTCTGAAAAGTCCAGATTTTGATAAGGACTTTATTATGTATACATTTGTGTCCGATGATTCATTGGCAGCTGTTCTTACGCAAAAGGAGGATGGGGGTGATGAATTCCCAATATCTTTCATGAGCACTGGGTTACAAGGGGCTGAATTAAAATACCCAGCCATTGATAAGCAAGCATACGCAGTGTTTAACGCAGTGAAGCAATTGAGGCCTTATATATTGAAAAATTGGACCAAGGTAATAGTCCCTTACCCAGCTGTAAGATCCCTTCTCATTCAAAAAGAATTAGGAGAAATAAGGGGCAACTGGGTAACAGCCCTTCAAGAATACGATCTTGAATTCAATCCAGCCACTATAGTGAAAGGTCAAGGTTTATGCAAACTGATGATTGGGAGTAGAAACAACGAAGAACAAGCATGGGAAGATGAAGCCGAGTTGCATGTGATAGATGTTTGCCCTTTATTCACAACTCCTGAGTCTTGGTACAGAGACCTTGTACATTACTTGCAGTCAGGGCTCCTTCTAGAACATTGGAATTCCAAACAAAGAAGAGCTCTGCGTCTAAAATCAGCTTCCTACCAAATCGTGGAAGGCGTATTATTCAGAAAAAACTATGATGGAGTCCTCCTGAGATGCTTGGAGAAAGAAGATGCTGAGAAAGTAATGTCTGAATTGCACGATGGTCTGGCTAGGGGACATTATTCAGGGGACACTACTGCCCATAAGGTCCTCAGAGCTGGTTATTACTGGCCAACGCTCTTCAGGAATGCACATGCGCACGTCAGAAAATGTGATACTTGCCAAAGATGTGGTGGAAGACAACCTAGAGCAGTAGCACCTCTAAAGCCTGTAATGATCACGGAGCCTTTCGAACAATGGGGATTGGACATCATTGGAGAAATAAAACCAAATTCTTCCCTACTACACAAGTACATCCTCACCGCGACTGATTATTTCACCCGCTGGGTCGAAGCTATCCCACTGCGCAAGATAAACGAAGATGAAGTCATCAGCTTCCTACAAGATCATATCATGACCAGGTTTGGAGTTCCAGTTTCGTTATTTTTTGATAATGCTAAATACTTTTCATCCATTAAATTGACTGCATTTGCTCATGATAAAGGGATAAGATTACATTATTATGCTAACTACTATCCGCAAGGGAATGGCCTGGCTGAATCCTCCAATAAAAACCTTATTAGAATCCCGAAGAAGACCGTAATAGAAAACCAGCGAAGTTGGCACTCAGCCTTACCCAATGCCCTGTGGGTTGACAGAGTCACCCCCAAATATGCAATAGGTGTATCACCCTATACCCTTGTGTATGGTAAGGAAGCTATCCTACCTCCCAATATCATGCTACCAGCTTCCATACTAGCCCAAGAGTCTAGGGGGTCGGATGATGAGGTTCTCCAAATAAGAATATATAATCTCCTGAAGGCAGAAGAGGCCAGATCCAAGGCTAGAGAACGTTTTAAACAACAGCAAGAGTCAGTTAAGAGATGGTTTGACAAGCATAAAGCTGGGACAAAAGACTTTGAAGTAGGATACTTAGTCCTCAAATGGGACCACCCCCATGATGAGAAAGGAAAGCATACCAAGTTCCAGCAGTTATGGGTAGGCCCTTTTCAGATTGTAGCCAAATTTGGCCCTGCTACTTATAAACTGCAAGATTTACAGGGATGGCAGGAGAACTTGCCAGTCAATGGTTTGGTTCTCAAGACTTACTTTTCTTGAGTTTCTTTCTTTTGTCTGCCTTGTATATAAATGAGCTGTGTGGTTTTTGTCGAGTCATGTTTTCTTTTGATTTAATTTTAAGTTTTTTCAATAAAAGGAATGAACTTGCGTCTGTCTGGAGGATATTAAGGTCTGTTGGGGATAGCAAATACGTTGAGTGTCAGCCTGTGTGTTGCTAAAATATTTCTTCCAGCCTAACAGTTTTCTCAAATAAAATGTTGTGTGCATTGAAGTCCTGCTTAACCCCTGTGAATTAAACCGGATTCGAAGAGTCTGGAGTACTATGTCGGGGCTCCATCCACGTCACATTTAAAATGTTCTAAGGAGTGGCAGTAAAGGACCCATGGGAAGAAGCAAGGAGAACAATGTATTAAATATAAATGATCCCATGCCAAGAAAAGAATGCCAAAAGGCAAATAAAGAGTCAAAACTTCTATAAAAGCATCATAAATCAAAGCAAGTGCTGAATCATAAGTACTTAAGGCCAAAAGATCCTCTCTGTCCGTGAGCTGAAGCTTAAAATATACCACTCACAAAAAAGGACACTATGGGATAGAGGATCCTGAATTAAAATTCAGTAAGAAAGGCGCACAGAAAGACTCAATTGAAAGGGAAAAAAGTCCAAAAGCAAAAAAGAGTTAAAATGGCATGGGAATGAGGAACAAACGAATATTGCTATTTACCATCTGCTGCAATCTTGTGGTGTCCACGCTGTTAGCTACCTGAAAATAGAGGTAATAATGAAACTCATACTCTGGCCTCAACATAGTTGTCTGGACTTGAAGGTCTCGGTTTTCCTTTTACCTAAATGGACCATCATCAATGATTAAGGTACACATTTCTGTCGGTCGAGGAATCCATATCGCTGGAAGAATTCATTAGAAGCATTCTGGTTAAACAGTCTGTTGCTCACACGGGGGCTTCACTTGTTGACCAATATCCTATCACGTTAGTTCATATTGCAGGTTTTAAAATTATTAAAAATTGAACCAATATATTGCAGGTATTGGGGGGATGAGGGGTTTAAGGTGGGGATGGGTAGGGTGGTTTATAAGGATTGAGGTATAAAAAGGGGTGGGGAAGAGGTTTTAAGTATTGGGAGGGAGTTTCAACAAAAAGAGCTTGGGTCAATATCTCTGGAAATTAAGGGTATTCTTTAATATCCCACGATCGCACATGGTATGTGAGATGTTCACTAAGTGAAGTCCCTGTGGTTTCTCAAATTATAATCACCCAGAGATCTAGGTTCACCAGGTAATCGCCAGTTGTTGCTACCGCAACTGTTCTCCCCAAATTTACTTTTATTTAAATTCTGGGCCCCTCCTCCTCATTTTTTGCTTGGTTGGATCGTTAAATGCTTGAGCCTCTCGGGCATATATTCTTTTCGTTTACTTTGAAGATTGGATGTCAGCAGGTTTATTCATGCCATGTTCAATTTCAGTTAAGTCGTGGATTTCTGGCCGTGGAGAAGTAAAATTTTGTTTTTCAAGGCAGCCTTTGCGAAGAAAACGACTTTGGTTGTTAACGCTGCTCAAATCCTTGAGTTTTCTTGTAATCGGGCCTCTTTTTGCTGTTAAATCGGAAGCTACAAAGTCCTAGCCTCTCCACTGTTGTGGCTCCTATATTTTTTCTTCGTCCGAAGTCTGAACCCATCCAACGCCCGATTCATTTTAGCCTTCGACCGCTTGCACGTAGCCCTAAATCGTCCGCCGTTGCAGCTAGAGAGATCTTTTAAACTTTCGATTGGGGTGTCTTCCGACGTCTAACTAAGCCTTTCCCCGCTTCCATCGCTTGTCTTCAGCCCTTTCCTTATCCGCCGTTGTGGATGGAAGAACCATTCAGCCTCCGATGTCCTATCCTTTCCGACGTCCGATGTGAATTTTTCTAGCCCGCGCCTTCGTACCACATTAGCTCCTTTTGTTCCGACGTTGCGGCCAGGTTTCTCTTTCCTCGTCCGGTGCCCGAAGCTTGTCGACCGCCGATTTATATTTTTGCTCGCCCAAAGCTTAATCGAGACCTTGTCCGGAAGAACCTGGCTAGTTTCTTGTGGATTTACCATTCTGGGCAGAAAAGTTTAATGTTTAAGATCTCATTTCAACGAATAATGCACCAAAATTGTCTGCAGGAGGAATCCGATAAACAATTGAAACGACCTGGAGCTGAGAAAAGGACAAAACAAACGAATGACAGAGGCGCCGACTAGGAAGATTTATATGTTAGTGATCAGGATATAAACGCTCACAGAAAATGATTGGGAAGACAAAACGGACAGAAGAGGAAGATAAAACTTGGAAGATGCTGAAACGTCACACGCCGGGAGGCAGCCCAGGGGGCAACAGTTGTAGTTTAAATATTTGGAAGTAGGACGGAGATGGGGCATTTTCCCCCTGGAAAATTTTGTAAATGTTTGCTTGTAAGAGGAACTACTTCGTTTTGCAAAGGAAACTGCAATTTTTTACCTGTTGGAGAGAGTAGAATGGAATGTATCAATGTGACTCAATGAATAATGTTGAAGAGGAACTATTTCGTTTTCAGCGGTGTTTCATTTGCTATGAGAATGTTTAATTTCCTGAACCTATGTTCTTGTTGAATGTTCTTCGATATCTTGTTTTTTTTGATATTTTCCACTGTGAGCAATTATTGTTGTTATAAAATGATCGGCTATCTGGTTATTTAAATATCTGTAAGTGTTCATGTGTCTTGAAAAAAATATTAGCTATCTGTGATTCTTCATAATGCATGTGCAAGATGTATTGCTCACCCAGAATGATAACCTTTCTCCCTAGGGATAGATTAGATAGTTAGTTTATTTCTTATTGTATCTGATTTGGTTGCTTGCGAGCATAAGACGAGAGGTAAGAACTTGCGCATCACATTGTGACCGCTCCCTGCATCTTGATCACTCTGCATTTAGTTAGGCACTTGCATCTCATTTCTTAAAGTCAAAATACAAAAAACTCGGTGGGCCAGGCCGCAACTGGTAAAGCCTTTGTTTTGTTTCTTGACCTACGGTAGCCGGACCGCAAACCGGACAGATTCCCTATTCCAAACAGTCAACGGGCTAGTTGGGAACGTTGATTGGGGAGAATCCCTTACTGTTGCGCCTATGAATTTCCAGGCTTCAACAAAAGGTATTCAAAAATTGCGAAAAGTGCATATGCTACAATCAGGAAAAAAGAAGAACAACGGTTCGAATTCATTTCAGCTTAAAGATCACAACTATCAGGTTATTAGGTAACTTGATTGTTTATTGTATAGATATTTATATTCACATGTTTCGTTGTTATTATTTGAATTGGTAGGAAGAAATATAGATTGCAAGAGAACAAACCAATTTACAAACTAACATAGTTTAATCTCTATTTATTCATTGTCTTTTCATATAGTTGTCAAGAATAAGATTTGTTCCTATATGTTAAAATACACTTTTTCAATATGTTCAATTACAGTTCAATTGACAGGCATTTGTTAAGCTGTATTACGACATAAAAACATAGTGGTATCCATTATTTTTTTTACTAATTTGTTTGGATTTTTGTTCTTCATATTCTTTTCTATGTGTTGAAAGAGTAAAGATATAGTTAGTTATCTATTTTTTTTTCATAAGATCCTCACAACTAAATGTAATTTTTTTTAATTTGGTTTTAACGATTAAATGTGAATGTACCAATGAAATGTGTCAGAAAAAGAGTATTGAATGATAGATTACAAGATGGCAGGCCAATTATTTTGACATATATAACCATGGCCATGCATGTTACCATTTTATGCAACTTACGCTTTTGTTATATTGTATGTTTTAATTGTTATTGATATCTTAGAGTTTTAATGCTTACGCCACATTTCCTCCAATGTTGTTTATTGTATCATTTGGTTAACATTATGTTTGAATTCATAAAACCATATATTTTTTTATTTTCCAGATCTTTGCGTCAAATCGAAATAAAAAATGGATGTAAAAAAAATCAAACATCGTCGAACAGTATGCATCAGACACCTCATAGATGAACCAAGGTTGAGGCGTCGATTTCAGATACATGTTCTACATCCTGGAAGAGGAAATTTTTCCAAACCAGAAATTCAAAAGGAGATAGGGAAGAAATTTGGCATTACTGGTACACAACAAATATTTATTTACGGTTTTCGTACGTATGGACAAAGATCTTCAGGTTTTGGGTTGGTATATGAAAAGCTTGAGGATGCAGTAAAATATGACCCTAACCATAGATTGGTGAAGAACGAAATTCGTGATCTTGGCAATAAAACCCAAAAAAATACTGAAAAAAAAGAAAAGAAAATTCGTGGTGTCATGCCAAGAAAAAAAAAATATTGTTGAGCCACTATCATCACCATCTACATAAAAAAAATAGTGAGAGTCCCTTTTCTTTCTATTCGCATCATTGTATTTATTCAGTCTATTGTTGCATACAGTTATCTAAATGTGTTGAAGATATTTTATAAGTTTGAATAATATTTTGAATTTTGATTTGTTCCTAAGTAATTTGTTGTCAACCTATATCTTATTTATAAGTAGTTTCAATAGCTTTGTGTGCTGGTTCTAATAAATTATTTTTATGATTTCTTATGTTTCTGCTGCAATATGGTAATGTTGGTTGCTGGATTTTTTTTTACATGATGCCATTAATTAAACTGTTTTGTAGTAGTTGGGTTTATTTTTGTTTTGAATTTATTTTCGCATTCTGAAATCGATGAGGGGTTGTCTTGGATTCTCATGTTCATTGGTGCTTGTGGTGTCTTATGCTATTCGCTCATGGTTGTGTTCTACTGTGTCTGTGTTGAGCAAAGAAATTATTTTTATCATTTACTATGTTTCTGTTGGTAATAACTATGTATATTTAATTTTATTTATGAGTAGCTTAAATAGCTTTGTGTGTTATTTCAAAGAAATTATTTTTATGATTTGTTATGTTTATGTTGGAATATGGTAATGTTGTTTGCTCGATTTTTGTTACATGATGAAATTATTTAACTTGTTTTGTAGTAGTTGGGTTTATTTTTTAAATTCTATATTGATGTGCAAGAATGTTGAAATTCCATTCATATACTATGATTTGGAAACTTGCAGTGTTACTCATTTAGTAGTTGATGAAAGATCACCACTTCCAAATCACCGTCTACCATTGCCAGCGAACAATCAATGCAGTAACATTATCATGTATAAGAATTTCTTTCCTCTAACTCCA
Organism: Pseudotsuga menziesii; assembly: GCA_001517045.1. Taxonomy (NCBI): domain Eukaryota; kingdom Viridiplantae; phylum Streptophyta; class Pinopsida; order Pinales; family Pinaceae; genus Pseudotsuga; species Pseudotsuga menziesii. The sequence continues at coordinate 41,349 of LPNX010416833.1, forward strand.
AGCATGGTTTTATTCAATGATATTCTCCCAGTCCCTCCGACATTGTTTCAGTCCCTATAGGATTTTGGCATGGAATTCAATAGGTTTATGAGTGTTTGTAAAAAAAAATATGTTTTAGTTTTTGCTCTTTGTGCAAATTTTGGTGTGTTTTGTTGTCAAATAAAACATGTCTTCAGCCCATGAAGATTTTTATAAAGGATATGGAAATTTGGATTGGCTATGTTTGAGTTTTTTGCTTCAAATCGCTATTTTTATTTCTTCTGATCTAAAATAAACAGATTTATTTACTGTATAACATCAAAGTTTATTGGCTATATCGAGAATTTAATGGAAACAATACTTTGCATCTTTTAAATAGTACAACTAATATTACATATCTTAACCTCACACACTAAAAGATTGCATTATCAACAAATGAATAAACAAAGCATTCAATTTCAACTCGGTATGATAACAAACATTGCACATTAAAGAACACATTTTTTGCACTTGAAATAACAAAGATATTCCATAACTGATGATAAGGTAATTTATGATGACTTTCCGTACTAAGTTGACATAATGTCAAATTTTTTTCAACAATTGCATATATCAGTTGCTCAAATTACAATTTAAATAATCAATACAATATTTCACTTTCTCAAGTAACAGTGTAAATAATATATGTAATTGTTGCAATTAAATTCCTAGATTCCCTCATTTTAACAATCCATACATTCATGTACATCATATTCATGGATGCATTGCTTACTATTATATTGAAATTGTTTCTTTTTGTATTCATTTAAAATTTTTATTTTTTCATAAATATCACAAATCATAAAATATATGGAACTGAAATTGCTTAGAAAATAATTTAGTTTCACATCAAATAAACATCAATTAAACAACTATTGCAGTATTACAGTCTACGAAAACATCTCACTACAAACATTGCAGATTATATAACAATTATTCCCACTTGAAATAACAAAGATATTCCATATTTGCTCCACAATTGACATTCACGCCTTGTTCAAATGAAAACAACATAATTAACGATCTTGTAATTTATGATGACTTTCTATACACTGCATGTCACAAGATACCATAAGCAACAATGAAAATCAGAATCCAAGATAGCCCTTCATCGATTTCAGAATGCAATAAGAAATTCAAAATAAAACTAAACCCAACTACTACAAAACAATTTAATTAATGGCATCATGTAACAAAAATCCAGTAACCATCATGACCATACAGCAATGTCACAATTCAACTTGATGCTCACTCACTATGATGATCCACCATAGCACTTCATACATTAAACATATAATTCTCTTATGAAATTACTTTTAATGTTGTAATGCAATGAACCACATTAATTAACATAACCATAATACAATATATTCATACAGAAACAACACAATCAAACATAACCCTTCGTTTATGTCAAAACAGAGTTAACACCTGAAAATTTCACTACACCTAATAATTGTGCAACATGACAATGACTTACATATTGTCACATTACCGCATTACTCAACATAGCCATAATGCAACATGGCAATTATGTCGCATTGTGACGTTGATCACATATTATGTTACATTAGCGACATTCATCAAGGGTTGTGTCACATTGTGATATTTGCCAAGGGTTATGTCACATTGTAATAATGCTATATATATATATATATATATATATATATATATATATAGAGAGAGAGAGAGAGAGAGAGAGAGAGAGAGAGAGAGAGAGACGTTTGACAAAAAAAAATGGTTTAAAGCATCCACATTCTACATAGTAATGTAGAATGTATGTTGCATTGTAATGCTTTTCAAGGTTTACATTTCACTCTGACGTTATCAAGGGTTATATCACATTCCAACGTTAAGCCATGGTTTATTACAGTGTTTGGTTGGTATATGTCAACAAAACCATAGGGAAGACACATTAATAATGTGATAGTGGATGTTTAATAAGTGTTATGTCGCATTGTGATGTTTAACACAGTTTATGTTACATATCATAATGTTATGTCGCATTATGATGTTTATCAAGGTTTACGTTTCACTGCGACGTTATCAAGGGTTATATCGCATTATGACATTAAACCATGGTTTGTTATAGTGTTTGGTTGGTATATGTCAACACAACCAAAGATGTGACACATTAATAATGCGAGAGTGGGCGTTTAATAAACGTTTTGTCACATTGTGACGTTTATCACAGTTCTGTTACAGTAGCGACATTAATTAGGGGTTTTGTCACATTGTGATATGTCTTACTAATTGTAATATTGCGACAAATTATTTAAATGATATCATGTAATTAATTACAAAACGATATTAAAATAAGTAATTCTGAGACACATTAATAATGTGATAGTGGACGTTTAATAAGCATTATGTCGCATTGTGACGTTTAACACAGTTTATGTTACATATCATAATGTTATGTCGCATTATGATGTTTATCAAGGTTTACGTTTCACTGCGACCTTTTCAAGGGTTATATTACCATACGACATTAAACCATGGTTTGTTACAGTGTTTGGTTGGTATATGTTAACACAACCAAAGATGTGACACATTAATAATGCGAGAGTGGGCGTTTAATAGGCGTTTTGTCGCATTGTGACGTTTATCACAGTTATGTTACATTAGCGCCATTAATCAAGGGTTTTGTCACGTTGTGATATGTCTTACTAATTGTAATATTGCGACAAATTATTTAAATGTTATCATGTAATTAATTACAAATCGATATTAAAATAAGTAATTGTGAAGGTATTAAATAATAAAGTATGCTTAACATATAAAATAAATAATATTGGATATAATTAACTTCCTGATATATTTTTCATATATATTATAGGGAAAAACATTGTATTAATAATATTTTACCTATATTATGTTTTATTTAATGTTTTATATTAATTAAATAATGTGGTAATAAATAAATGATATTATTTATTAAAATTAATTAAACAATATTATTTCTAACAATACTTTATGTATGTCGAAATAGAACATGAAAACCATTGCATACATAGCTAGACCCAACTATGAAAAAAACTTACAATCCAACATTACAATTAATTACTTAATCTCACAGAACCGATTAGGGAACGATTTGATAATGCAGGATGACAATTACACAGCTTTTGTACTATTAGAATCTAATAATACCTTTCACCAAGATATTATTCTTTGATTAAAAATCCTAACGTTGCGATGTGACAAACCTTTCACCAACATAATATTCCTTGATTAAAAATCCTAACGTTGCGATGTGACATTTTCAATGAAGATTATCATAACCATTTGGAAACCTCGGACACCGTATTTGAATGCTTACATTCCCCAATGTCTTTGTCACATTATGAAATTAAAGAAAGGGTATGTCACATTGTCACAATTTGGCTCACTATTTGATGTCAGATCTTCATATGTTTTGCGACACAATACATAATATAGATAAAAACGTAGTAATGAACATATCTTGACTTGGTACATCAATAATATGGTATGGAACGTTATGGCTATGTTACTATGAATTTGTGATGATATACTTTATTACATTTGTTTATAACATGTGAATTAAATACCTTCTTGTTAATTACCATATTCAATACTAGCAACAACCACATTAAATTAATTAATGTGTCTAAATAACCTCGTTATTTTATGTTTACTTTAATAAAATTATATAAATAACATACTGTATTTCATTAGTTTCACATCAATATTTTGACCATTAACCATATTTTGAGCAACACAAGCAACACAACCATATATTATCATAACCAATGTGGTATGTAGTAAAGACACATAAACCATCATGAACATTGCATCCCAACATAATCATAACTATAGTTGTTTCCAATGTGATGAATGATGTAATTTATCATAACCCTTTGTGAACCTGCTACATAGTATTTGAATGCTTTCGTTCCCCAATGTATTTGTCACGTTGTGAAATTAAACAAAGGCTATGTCACATTGTCGCAGTTTGCGAGGGTTTCATGTCACATCTTCGTATGTTTTGCGACACAATACATACTATAGAGAAAAATGTTGGTTATGTCACATTGTGACGTCGATCATCTTCATTCTAATAATAATGAACATATGTTGACTTGGTACATCAATAACATGGTATGGAATATTATGTCTAGGTTACATTATGAATTTGTGATCATATCTGTTATTAGGTTAGTTTATAACATGTGAATAATAAATATTAGATATAATTAACTTCATGATATATTTTTCATATATACTATACAGAAAAACATTGTATTAATAATATTTTAAGTATATTATGTTTTATATTAATTAAATAATATGGTAATAAATATATTAAATATTATTTAGTATATATTATAATTAAATAAACAATATTATTTCTATTAATACTTTGTAGATATGTCTATGCGCACACCCGTTACTAGCAACAACCACATTAAATTAATAATGTGTCTGAATACGTCGATAGGCGTAAATTTAGGCACATACTTTTTATATTAATATTTTTCCCTATAGTATGTGCTTAAATTTACGCCTATCGGTGTATTCAGACACATTATTAATTTAATGTGGTTGTTGCTAGTTTCTTAAGTATTTTAGAGTAAGAAACATACTATGTAAACTTCAACTAAAACCAAATTAGAGCAAGTGAGTCCAAGTAAATCGGTCGAGTAAAACCGACAAGTTGTCGAGTGAAACCGACTAGTGGTCGAAGTGAAGTAACTGACTAGTGGTCAAAGAGATCAACCGACTAGTGGTCGAAGTGAAGTTATCGACAAGAGGTCGAAGTAAAACATGTCAGTAGAACCAACAAGTAAGAACTTGTCGAGGTAAATTAGTCAGGCCTAAAAGGCCGACCAAATTTGATAGACTTGTCTAGTCGGGAGTTAGACAATTTCACCGGACAAAGGAAAAAAAGAAAAAGAGGTCGGCGTGAAAAGTAAAATTTTATTAAATGAGCGGTAAACTCAAGTTTAGTCGCCTTGGTTTTGTCTAATTGGTGTCAGAGCAAGTTTTATGAAAGAAATCTTATCTTAAAAGGTGTAAAGTTAATTTTCTAAGGAAATTTAATTAAAAAAATAAAAAATGGCTTCCACTTCTGGTTCATTGCAAACTCCAATTTTTACAGGAAAGAATTATGAATATTTGTCTCTAACTATTAAGGCTTTATTTAGAGGTCAAGATGTCTCAACATGGTTATGTAGAACCAATAGACATGACAGCATATAACAATCTCACACAGGATGAGAAAGATGTCTTGAGGGAACATAGGAAGAAACATGGAAAAGCTCTGTTCTACATACACCAATCCATGCATGAAATCATACTCCCAAGAGTAGCCACAAAAAATTAATGCTAAGCAAGCATGGGATACATTGGAGACCGCCTATCAAGTTTTGGATAAGGTAAGGACATCCAAGCTGCAGATTCTGAGAAGAGATTTTGAATCTCTTTCCATGAAAGATTCAGAGACTGTAGACTCATTCTACACCAGAGTTGTTGGTTTGATAAACCAAATGAAATCTCATGGAGAAGACATATAAGACCAAAGAGTGGTTGAAAAAATTCTCAGAAGTCTTCCCCCAAGATTTGAAAACTTTTTTGTGACCTTGGAAGAACACATAGACATGTCGACATTTACTATTGATGAGCTACAAGATTCACTCATCAATCATGAACACAGAATCAACATAACACAAACATCATTGGAAGGATAATTCGCAACACAGTAATCCATAAGTCGTGGTATAGGAAAAGGGAGAAACAACTTCAAAGGTAGAGGAAGAATTTCTTCAAGAGGAGGATGAGGCAGAAGTCTTGCAAATGTCGGTGGTAGAGGAGAAAATTAGAATTCAAGTCAGCCAAGTGGCCAAAGGTTTGATAAATAAAAAATTCAATGCCTTATTGTAATAAATTTGGTCATTATGGATATGAATGCAGGAAGAAACATTATGGCCAAGGAAGGCAAATACCAAATTTGTCGACTAGCACCAACACTTCGATAAGTGCAATGTTAATGCCATCGACATCTCCACTTGAATGCAATGCTATTCAAGAAAGTCCACATGACATTTGGTACTTAGATTCAGGCTGAAACAAACATACGATTGGTAATTTAAATTTGTTTTTCAGTCTAGATAATTTAGTTCAAACTGATGTTACACTTGGAAACAATGTCCAAGTTATTGTTTTAGGAAAATGAACTATTGATTTTCTAACCAAATAGGGGGAGAGTAAGTATATCCCTGATGTTTATAATGTCGAAGGTCTAAAACATAATTTGTTAAGCATTGGATAGCTGATACAAAAAGGCTACAGAGTCTACATGGAAGATGATCACTGTGTGATTAAAGACAAGCGTCTAAGCGACCAGCTGATAACAAAAGTTTCAATGACAAGCAATCGCTTGTTTCCATTGAGGATAGTTCCCGACATGAAAGGGAAGACAAATAAAGGAGATTCATTCAAATAAGAAAGTATAGAAATAGTCGAGTCCCTCAACAAGAAAAAAAATGGTAGCACTAATTTGCAAGCTGCATTTCAGACAGAAGTTCAAGATGAATCCTAGCTATGGCATTTCAAATTTGGACATCTGAATTTTGGTGGGATGAAGCTACTACATACAAAGAATATGGTGAAAGGATTACCATTGATTGACAGAACAGAAAGGGATTAAGAAGGCTACTTTTTTGGCAAGTAGCATAGAGAGACTTTTCCAGTAGGAAAGTCATATAGAGCATGAACACCACTTGAAATTGGGCACTCTGATATTTGTGGTCCAATCCAAACATCATCCATTGGTGGCTGCAAATTTTTTCTAACTTTTATTGATGACTACTCAAGAGAAACATGGGTATATTTTTTGAAACATAAATCTGATGCATTTAGTTATTTTCAGCAATTTAAGGCACTCGCGGAGAACCAAAGTGGACACCGCATCAAGATATTAAGGACCAACAGAGGAGGTAAATATATTTCAAATGAAATTCTAAATTTTTGCAAGACCCATGGCATACAAAAGCAATTCACTGCACGGTATACAACTTAGCAAAAGGGTATTGCTGAAAGAAAGAACATAACCATCATGGAGATGGCATGCAACATGTTGGCATCCAAGCATTGCCAAATGAATATTGGGGTGAAGCAGTCACAACTACTGTATACATTATGAACCGATGTCCCACAAAGAGTGTGAAGAACAAAGTTACCCAAGAAGCATGGACAAGTAATGAATCATAGTGTTTCTCATTTAAAATTTTTTGGTTGTGTTGCATATGCTCATGTTTCAGATGAGCTGAGAAGGAAGCTAGACAAGAAGGGGTAGAAATGTATTTTTGTCGGCTATTCTGAAGACACAAAAGCATACAAGTTGTATGATCCTGTCACAAAGAAAGTGATGATTATTCGAGATGTTCAATTTGTCAAGAATGAATCACGGGATGGAACTGTCGACAAAAATGTCAAGATTGTGTCGAATGTCGACAATGACAATATGGAAGAGGAAGTGGTTCAAACACCACATGTAATTCAACCGGTTGCAACACCATCGACTCTCATGACACCACAACATGGTTCAACACAAGGACCATCGACATAAGTAGCAGCTCAAGCTACACCGACAATCACGCCAAGAGGACAACAGACTCCATCAATCATTTCGTCAAGGTCGACACTGATAGAACCGATGAAGACAAGAAGTTTGTGAGAGATATATGAAGCTGGTACACCAAATTCATTCTCTCTCTTTGCATTATCTTCTCCTATATATGATCCACTAACATTTGAATAAGCTGTTGAAGAAGAAGCTTGGGTACAAGCCATGGATGAATAAATAGAATGCATTGAGAAGAACTAGACATGGGAGTTGGTTGATGTACCAAAAGACAAAGATGTAATCAGTGTCAAATGTATTTACAAGACCGAGCAAGATGATGATGGGAATGTGCAGAAGCAAAAAGCAATAATGATAGCAAGAGGGTTCACAAAGCAACCCGACATAGATTTCAATGAAACATTTGGACCTGTTACACGCATGGATACAGTCAGAACAGTCTTGGCCATTGCTACACAAAACAAATGGCCTGTTTATCAAATGGATGTCAAGTCGGAATTCTTAAATGGATATCTAGAAGAGGAAGTATATGTGGCACAACCACAAGGATATGAAGTTTGAGGTCAAGAGCATAAAGTGTACAAGATGAAAAAGGCACTCTATGGTTTGAAGCAAGCTCCTATAGCTTGGTACAGTCAGATTGATTCCTATCTCACTGAAAATGGATTTCACAGAAGTGAAAGTGATCCAACATTGTACACCAAAGTGAATGAAAAAGGTAAGATGTTAATTGTTTGCCTCTATGTATATGATTTAATATTTACTGGTGACTTTGGCATAGCAGATTTTAAAGCAATCATGGAAAGTGAATTTGAAATGACTGATATGGGGCTTATGAATTTTTTTTCTGGGAATTGAAGTTCAACAGTCTGAAAGTGGTATTTTCATATCACAGAAAAGACAAAGTATGCAAGTGAAGTTTTAAAAACATTTAACATGTATAATTGCAAGACAACCCCAACACTAGTAATAATAGGTTTAAAATTGAGCAAGGATGATGAAGGATCAACTGTAGATCCTACGCTGTTCAAAAGGCTTGTTGGAAACCTTACGTATTTGACAACAAAAATATTAGACATCATGTATGTAGTAATTATGATCTCAAGAGTCATGGAGTCACCAAAATACTCACATTGGCAAGCAGGTAAAATAATTCTGAGATATGTAAGTGGCACAAAAGACCTTGGCATTATGTATTCAACCTCAGAAAATTTTAAACTCATTGGCTACACTGACAGTGACAATGGAGGCAACATAACAGTAAGAACACATCTGGGTACACATTTCATTTTGGTATAGGTGTTTTGTCATGGGCTTCAAAGAAACAGCCCATAGTAACTCCGTCTTCAGCAGAAGTAGAGTATGTTGTAGTAACAAGTGCTGCATGTCAAGCTGTCTAGATGAGGAGAGTGTTAAAATACTTGTCATAGAACCATCAAGAACCAACAACAATATTCTGTGACAAAAATTCAGCCATAGCATTATCAAAGAATAATGTGTTTCACAAGAGAACCAAGCACATCGACACAAGGTTTCATTTCATAAGAGAGTTGGTGAACAACAAAGAAATTTGTTTGGAATTTTGCAGGTTTGAAGATCAACTTCCAGACATCTTTACAAAACCATTGGCATAGGACACATTCCAGTATTTGCGTAGTTATCTTGGAATGAAAAGTTCTACACAGTGAACTCTATCATGAACAGAGCATGTCTAATCTATGAAACATTTTGTAAATTTTGTTTATAAAAAAAATCCTCATCTGCTCATAATTAAGGGGGGGTGTTGAGAATATTAATCACTCGCAGATCCGTATCTGATCTTAGCCGACTCTATCAGAGTTTGTATTAGCCAAGATCTTGTCAGTCAGTCTGACAAGAGGGAAGAGTCCACAATTTGACAATCTAAACCAGTCGAATTAATTTATGAAGCTAACTTGTTAGGTAGATAGTTATTACAGTCTTTAATGGTGAGTCGGTCGATTCTCGGAGAAGTGATTTTTAGGTTTCCTATAAATAGAAGAAGAGGATTGTAAATTAAGTTAGATAGTAGAGAGAACTCTGGGTGAGAAAAGAGAGAAAGATAAGTTGAAGCTCAAGCTTTTGTGTATGTGATTCTGTTGAAGAGCCGAAGCTCTGTAAAAGGATCAGTCGGTGAGCCGACAAGTTTGTATTACCTTTATTATTTCCGGACAATATATATATGAAATGGTTTATGGTTGAATGCATGTTTATTTAGCCGCACATTTCCTCTAGATTTACTTGTGTAAATGTTGTTTACAATTACGGTTGAGTGAAAGAACAAGAACCCATTTATTTCTCACTCCGTGAAAGTTCCAGGTTTTACGGCAAAGTGGTCGACTCAAGTATTCCTAAATATTTGGGTATATGTTTTTATAAGTTATGTTGAATTGTTAATATGCTGGTTTTTACTTCATCTTACTCATAGGTGAAAAATATTTGTAATTTCTTAAGTCTTTTAGACTAAGAAACATACTTTGTAAACTCTGACTAAAACCAAACCAAAGCAAGTGAGTCCAAGTAAATTGGTCGAGTAAAACTGACAAGTTGTCGAGTGAAACCAACTAGTGGTCGAAGTGAAGTAACCTACTAGTGGTCGAAGAGGTCAACCGACTAGTGGTTGAAGTGAAGTTACCGACAAGTGGTCGAATTAAAACCTCTCGATAGAACCGACAAGTAAGAACTTGTCAAGGTAAATTAGTTGGTTCTAAAAGGTTGACCAAATTTGATAAACTTGTCTAGTCGAGAGTTAGACAAGTTTCACCTGACAAAGAAAAAAAAGAAAAAGAGGTCGGTGTGAAAAGTAAAAATTTATTAACTGAGCGGTAAGCTCAAGTTTAGTTGGCTCGGTTTTGGCTAACACTAACACCTCGCTCCTCTCTAAATGCCCAAGATGTTCAACTGTTGGTGGTGTTATAAAATGGGCGCGCTTCACTGGCTTAGACTTCACCCAACGATGATCGACCCTCTTTGCTTTGTCACCAACACCTAGAGGCCCGAAGATGCAAAGAGATCTATGGAAGTCGTAGATACTCTCTTTCTTCACATCCAATATTGCCGCCTTCCTCCGGCCGAGGCCAGTAAGAATATATATAAATCTCAAAGCCATAACATGTCCCAATGCAAAATGAATCTATTAATTATATTAATGTCTTACAATGGCTCAACATTGTAGGTGGTTGTAATTGCAGGATTTATTGTTTCAGGCCCATTAATTCCACCCTACAAAACTATTGTATTAGATCAAACTAATACCGAAGCAACGAGAACCCCACAGAGAACTATGAGGACCTCTACCGAGCAGATCATGAAGGAATGCAGTATATAATGATCGATCTACTCGGGAAAGGATTAGGTGAGTAGCTGGGCGAGAGATTGGTCATTTATCATGTGGTTTATCTGTCTGGTCAAGCTACACATTAACCTCTTTTGTGCAGGGCAGATGAACCAGCTGTCTAGGAAGGAAGGGTATAATTCCAAGCAAAAAATATTTTACATGCAGCAGAGTAATAAATGCAGCGGCGACAACATTGTGAGTCGTTAGATATCAACTTGTTTGAGATCCAAAGACACATAGTGCTGCGGCTGCAACATTTATTACTCTACTGCATGGTGAATATTGTTCTCCATAATTCCACAACATTTTATTAGTTGACGATCTTGAAAATATCGTGTCCATATGGAAACCGAGGCTTGAGTAGTTATCCATGTTTTACGTTCTAGAAGAAGGAGCACTTACTCTAAGTGTCTAGATTTTCATCTACAATTCGTTACATGAGAATAATACTTGTTCTACTAGCTCTGTGGAACTTTGCGAAGAGAAATTAATCGTGCTCATTAATGGAAACCCTAACATAATGATAAGAGTCTCAACTTATGAAGTTGTGATTCTATGCAGTGTGGAGATTATAATGCCCAGGGTAGGAATTTCAAATGGCGGACAACCGTCAAAATTGCCGGTAACAATAAAAATTTAAAACTTTTTATGTATTCTAAGCCAGATTTTGATGGTCTCCATAAAATCTTAGCTGTATTTGACGGGTCAATTGGCCCATAAAAAGTATTTACCCGTCAAATTCCATCCCTGAATTAATGCCCCCACAAACTATAATCTATAACGATAAATATTTCATGGTTATTTCTTTACTGAAATTATTTGTGTAAGCCGACTTTACTATAAACTTCATCAATGGCATAAATATATGTAACTTCATTTCAATATTTTATCCTCAAATGATATTTGAGTCACCTATATCAAGTTGCTCGTAATTATATATATATGTTTTGAATGACTAATAATGCCTTTAAAAAACAAATACTAAGTTGATTGAGATCAACTAACCACATCCAACTCAATCATTGGCGAAGACTTTGTCCAAAGATTGTTAATACGGAGGGAAACACAAACATATATATAGAGTTTGGATGATAAAATATTTTATATTGAAATTACAAGATCGATCACTTACTTTATTAAAATATTTATGCGAAACAGAAACATATACATATATAGAGTTTGGATGATAATGGGAAAACATTCAAAAAAGAGTTGTTAAAGGCTTTTCAATCTGTGTAATCGTCTCTCGAATGCAGAGAACTTACTGCAAAGTTGTGATTGTTGAAAAGTGCATCATTGTGTAGTTGGAGAGCAATGGAGATGAGGGTTTGCAGGAGGAACAAGGGTTTGCAGGTTGATGGTGCTCCCCGGGGGTCTCCTTCTTGTGGTTATAATGATGAATCTTCTGAAGCCGTTCCTTTGGTTTCAGTCTACTCCTTTTGAACCTGTTATTTCGAGTTCCCTCTATCTGTGTTTGGTGTCTGGTTCATTGTTTTTTAGGTTATCAGTTCTCGTTTCCTCTTGCAATTATTCCTGGGTTTGTTGGCTATTGTTTGTGTTTCTCTATCCCTTGAGCTACTACCGATAACTGGAGTCCATCCTCAGTGTTGAGGACTAGTACCAACCAGTCTAAAATAAGTGGGAATTGTATATAGAAGTCGGTTCTAGCTTAGCCATGAGTTTCTGTTCGTTTTCTGCTGTGTGGCTATGTGGTTTTGATATTTTCTGTCACCCTTCCCTTGCGACGTTGGTGTTGTTTTAAATTATCCTAGTTCTAGAAGAATATCCTTCTCCTAGTTTATCGGGGCTTGTTTGTCCTAGATACGACTGTCGTTTTCAGGGTATGTGGGTTTGATTATGGTTTTTGATGATATTTAACCCAGTTTGCTTTCCTTAGTTTCCCTAACTAGGGTTTGGTTCCCGAGTCTCTTGTGGTTGCTTGTGGCTCAATACTGTCTCCTATCTTTGGTTTGTCAAGTTCTCATTGACTGGTGAGTCCATTCGAGGCTCTTCCTGGTTTTACGGGGCTGGTCTGTCCTTGATGCAGCTGTTGTTATGAGGGTCTGTTGGTATGATTTGGGTCTTCACTGCTATCTAACCCTTGTAGACTCCCTTTGTTATACCCTAACTAGGGTTTGCAACCTAGGTTTCCTATGGTTGCTTGAGGCTCAATACTGTCTCCCATATTTGGACTTGTCGGATTCTTGTTGACTGGAAAATCCATTTTGGGCTCCTCCTTTCAGTCCTTATGTCAGAAACCCATGATGGGTCTTCCAACGCCCCGACAGATGGATATACTGCTCACTTCCGATGTAGAAGAAAGGAAAAGGCCCACAAGATCCTCAAGGGAAAACTACACTACGTAGTGGGTTGAGATATTTACTTGGATAGGGTGGAAGCCTTATGTTCTCGCGCACTCATAGGAAGACCGGAATATGCTTCTATGGATAAGAAATATTGGTTCGCTTGGGCCACCGAACATTGGAATCCCTTCCTATCATACGTTCCTGTAATCAGTCTTCTGGTTCGGGGTTGGATAGTATTCATTTTCTTAGAGGATGCCCATGCTACATCTGTCCTTAATCGTCTGTGGAGAGTGGGAAAAGGGTCTCTCGTATTAGACTGATGGCATATTCATTTTGACCCAGCTCGTGAAAGGGTTAAAAAACGACATCTGTGGACTTTGTTTCCTGGGCTTCCCTTCTCGCTGTGGAATCGTTCTATTTTGGAGGGCATAGGGAACACTATAGGTCGATTTGTGGCTGTTGAAGAAGATTTTATGAATTCATATGATAAGAGGATGGCCAAAATTTTAGTGGAGCTAGAAATTACGAAAGGATTACTGGTTGAAATTGAAATTCTCTGCCGGGAGCGCCTGTTTTCTCAAAGGCTTGACTATCAGGGCATCCCTTTCAGGTGCAGTTGTTGCTGAGAAACATGATATCTGAGATGGGCTTGTCTGTCTTTTCATCAAGGTTCTGCCTCCCCAGGCCTTTGACTTCCTTCTGCAGCATAGCTGTCCTCCTTACCAGATCAAAGGATTTCTCAGGTAAGAATTTCCTCGGTCCCTCTAGCTTCTCCTATTGGACTTCTTAAAAATGCATGCTCCCTTTTTGAAGATGCTTCAGATCTAGATTTAGCTTTGTTGGAATCTTTGGATGTTAGAAGAGGCTCCCCCAAGACTTCAGCCACTCCTCTGGCTTTGGATCACTCTTCTCCTTGTAAGGCTCTGTCCTGTATCCCTCCTCGAAGCTTTGGTGGAAGAGGCTCCCCCAAGTCTTTAGCTTCTCCTCTGGCTTTGGATAACTCTTCCCCTCATAAGGTTCTATCCTGTATCCCTCCTTGAAGCTCTGGTGACTCTCCCTTGTTGCTGCCCCCTTCTCCATTGACTTTCGACCTCCCTTCTCCCTTAAATCCACCTCCTTCTCCTTCTCTAGTGATTCTTCCTTGCCCCCCTTCTCGGGAATCTAATGCTTTATGTCCTGCAATCGCCCCTCCTGATGCCTCAACACCTAATCCAGAAGGTGTCTCCCCCCAGCCTCTTTTCATAGATTCGGACTTCCCTCCTCTTGTCAACTCTGGTCTTTCGACTTTGGGTACTTCTCCCCTCATCCCTGTCACCTCCCCGTCCTTTGTATACCCAGCATTACAAAAATCCCTGAATAATTTTTTTGATAAGACTCCACTGTCTCCCTCAATTCTCCCCCTAGAATCCATCCATTTCAAGAATGTTACTATAAGGAGGAAAAACAAAAAATCTCCTCCAGATGCTGCGATTCTTGCCCTCGCCCCTTATACTCCTTTATCTACTAGACTAAAAAATGTGGCTCGTAAGCCTGCCTCTTCTTCTCAAAGGGTCCTTAGAGCTTCGACCCCTCTTCAGTCTGATACCTGATGCGTATTCTCTCCCTGAATGTTTGAGGTTTGGGAGGCTCGTCCAAACAAAAAAGCCTCTATCATCTGATTGTGTCGCTCTCACCTGATGTTGTTCTCCTACAGAAGACCATGACCAGCTCTTACCTAGCCCTCTTTTCCTTTTCCAAGCTGTGTCCGGGATGGGAATTTTGTGCCCTCAGTTCTAATGGTCTCTTCGGGGGGATTCTCTCTGGCTGGAATCCGAAGCTCCTTATATGTAAAGCTTTCCATACTATTGCTAGTATCTTGCTTAAAGCTTCGATTCGTGGTTTGACCTTCTCTCTTTCTATCCTTAATTGTTATGGCCCTTATCTTAATCATGATTCCTTCTGGAATTCCGTGGCTTCTGGCGGTCTTCTCTCGTTGCCAAACCTCATCCTCGCTGGTGATCTGAACTTAACTTTAAATGCCTCAGAGATTTGGGGCACTAGAGTGCAACTTGATCCATTGGGACATTTTTTCTCCAAGCTCTTCTTTGATCATCAATTAGTGGATGTGGCCCCCTCTTATGCAGGACCTACTTGGAGGAATGGTAGGATGGGGGAAGAAGGCATCTCCAAAAGACTTGTTCGTTATTTGCTATCAGATCAGCTCATTAGCTCTCTTCCCAGACATAGGGTTTGGGCTCATAGATGTGGGATTTCTGATCACTTCCTTGTTCTGCTTGAATGGATGGAACATCAGAACCCTTGCGATTATCCCTTCAAAGTCAATCAATCTTGGTTAGGGAATGAGGATTTTACCCATATGATTCGAATTGAATGGCCGCTTATCCATTCTGATGCTTCGATAGATGCTATGAATGATCTATCGTTGAAACTTCGCTTGCTTAAAGAAAAAGTGAAGTCTTGGACTAAAATTGAATCTCAAAAGATGAAGGACAAATCTGTCTACTTGGAGGATGAAATAAGTACTCTTCTACATTCTTCTCAATCTGTTGTCTTAAATGATGAACAGCAGTGCAGACTGAATTCTCTTAAAGCTGATCTTCAAAAGCTGTTGGATCATGAGCTGTATTCTGCAAGACTTCAAAGCAGAGTTACTTGGGCCTTGAATGGGGATGCCAATACCAAATATTTCCATGTGGTGGCATCGGCTCGGAAAAACCATAATGCCATCTGGAGTTTGTAAGATGAGGGGGGTACCTAGGTTTCGGATGATCAGAGCATCAAATCTCTAGGGATTCGCTACTTTAAAAATATTTTTGCTGATGATCATTTGACAAACCTTTCTGTACAGCTCAAGGTCATTCGTCTTTTTCCTTCTTATATTAGTGGGGAAGAGAAAAAGGCTTTTACTAGTTCTATCACTCTTTCGGAAATAGAGAGGGCCCTTAAAACTTTCAAAAGCGATAAGGACCTAGGCCCTGATGGCTGGCTTGTTGAATTCTACCTGACTTTTTTTGATCTTCTGGGACCTCTCCTAGTCAATATGGTGGAATCCTTAAGAATCATGGGTAGTGTGCCTCCCTCCCTCAACTCCAACTTTTTATCTCTAATCCCAAAAGTTGAACATCCTGTCTCATTCGCTGACTTTCATCCAATTTCTCTCTGCAATCTCTGCTATAAGCTGATCTCTAAAGTTGCGGCCCTGAGACTCAAACCTTTCTTAGACTCTTCTATCTCTCCTCAGCAATTCGGTTTCCTAAAAAACCGTCAGATCCTTGAGCCCATAGCCATCACCCAGGAAGTCCCTTCATTCTGTCAAAACAAAAAAGAGATGTGCTCTCATCCTCAAGTTGGACTTGACAAAGGCCTTTGACAGGGTCAATTGGATTTACATCCGTCTTTTACTTATCCAGATTGGGGTTCCTCTTGTGAGGGTGAATTGGATTTTGGGATGCATTTCTTCTGCAAATTTTGCTGTCCTTGTAAATGGATCTCCTTCTACCTTCTTTCTGGCTTCATGTGGAATCAGGCAGGGATGTCCATTGTCCCCCCTGTTTTTCATCCTGGTTATCGAAGGTCTTAGCCTTCTGATTGAAGATGCCAAGAGCAATGTTAAAATTAAAGGGATCAAGATTTCGTCTCATCTCTTCCTCACTCATTTACTATTCATAGATGATGTGATTTTATTTGGTTTGGGTTCATTTGAGGAATGGATAGCTTTCAAAGTATTGCTTGACACTTTTTGTGAGGCCTCTGGCATGTGTATAAATTTGGATAAATAATGTTTTCTCCATAATGACTTGGATGCTGCCCTCCTTGGTAGAGTCACAGGCCTCCTTCCATACAGATTTCCACATCTTAATTAGGGTTTCAACTATCTTGGTTACTTTCTCAAGCCTTCAAGTTATCTGGTCAAGGATTGGCATTGGCTTATATCTAAATTTGAGAAGCATATCTCTCATTGGACTAATAGGCTCTTGTCTATTGGTGGTCGTCTAGTCCTCATTCGATCTGTTCTATCGAGCCTACCTGTCTTCTGGATGGCCCTTGTTCCGATTCCATCCTCAATCTTAGATAAGCTCAGAAAATTGATTTTTTCTTTTCTTTGGGGCTCCTCAACAAAGCAAAAAAAATTCCACCTCGTAGATTGGCATCTTCTTGCGCGACCTATTTCTTTAGGTGGTTGGGGAATCAAACATCTCCCTAGTTTCAATTTATCTTTGAGATTGAAGAGTTTCCGGATTGCTCTAAACAGCAACGGGATCTGGCATCAAATCCTCTTTGTAAAATATATGAAGAAACTACCTTTGAATTCTTGGCTTAGAGAGAAATGTTTTATGATGCGAAATGCCTTGGTTATATGGAAAGGCTTTCTCATAACCTTGCCTTGGATTGGTAAAGGGGTTCTCTTGCAGGTTGGCAATGGTTCATATATTCGTCTGGGTGTGGATCCTGTAGTTGGTTTGGGCAACTCTTTTATTCTCCCAGGTGACTTAAGAGCGTATCTGGAAGACTATGGGATTTGTACCTTAGCTCAAGCAAGGAATAAAACATCCTTTGCTTTAGGTTACTGGTTTACGGCAGAGGAGCTTGATCTTTGTGGATATTGGAAAACTCTTTGGGAAAACTATATTAGAGGGTTGGAATACAACAAAATCCATCTTAAGGATCTTCGTGATACACTTCTTTGGTCAAATAGCAATTATGTGGGCCCTTTAATTGCAGCAAAAGGATATGATTGTATTTCTTTGATCAGTAGTTTAGAGGATCGAAACCCTGTAATTGATTTTCTTTGGACTCTTAATATTCCTAAAAAAATAGCCTGTTTCATCTGGCTATTGGATAAAGGCTGGATTCTTACTTGGGAGCAGCTTCAATCTCGTGGGTTTCATGGCCCGAGTCGTTGTGTTCTATGTGAGAGGAATTTCGAGGATATCCAACATATTTTTTTGGTCTGCCCCTTTACAGTGAGTATTTTCTCTTACTTTGCATTTCGGTATGGGTTCTCTATTCCATTATTCAATTCTATCCTATCCTTTCTGGTTCATTGGTTCAGCACTACTGCGCATTCTGCTACTTTTAGACATTTACCCCTTTTTACATTCTGGTGTATTTAGATTCTCTGGAATAAATGTCTTTTTGAAAATTGGTAGCCTTTTGTTCATTCTCTTATCTCCAGGGTTGAGAGTTTTCTAAATCTATATCCTGTTCCTCAAAAACTTCATAAAAACCGAAATATCTGTCTAAAGCCTCTGAAGGTCTTTCCTTGTGGATTTTTTGATGGGGCTGCTACGGAGAATTTAGGAGGTGCAGGTTTTGTGATCTACCTAAATGATAACCATTATTTTAGTTTCTCATTGTGCGGTGGATGCAGCACGAATACAAGAGCGGAATTATTGGCACTCTGGGCTATTCTAAGAGTGAGTTTGATGATGGGTCTTCCCATTCACTTGATATTTGGTGACTCTATGGTTATTATTTCATGGCTCAACAGACTTTCTACCCTTGATTTCCTTCTTTGATGCATTGGTGTGATGATATAAAAAATATGCTCCATCTTGTCCCTCCGATGATCTTCAAGCATATATTCCGTGAGCATAACTTGCTGGCTGATGGCCTCTCCAAGCAGACTCTGAATTTGGATATGGGATATGGAACATTCTTTGAATCATTGGATGGAATGGTCATAGAACATGGCCAATTTGTGCTTTTTTAGCTGCTGAATCCCATTTGTTTTTTCAGGATTTGAATTTTCAGCATTTGATTTGTTCTTCTATGTCTGTCATGTATGAGACTTTTTAGCCAGCAAGTTTTGCTCAGGAGTGTCTGTTTGTGATCACCTCCGATATTCACAACATTTTCTGACTTGATATATCAGGGATGATGAGAAAAGTCTGCTATGATCAGACTTTTTATGTCATTCTGTTGGCTGGATGTTTTGTAGGCATGATCATTGTATGTCTATTTGATGATTGGTCCCCTATTGTTTCTCTCTGACAAGAAAGATGGTATATGTATAATATGTCTTTTGATTCCTATGAATATCAAAGACTGGTATTTTTTCCTCTGAAAAAAAAGAGTTTGGATGATAAAATATTTGTACTAAAATTCGATAACTTACCTTATTAAATATTTATGGTAAATATTAAATTAAATTTATTTAAAATTATATATATATATGAAACATTAGATATAATATTAATATTTATGTTAAAGATAAATTAAATTTATTTAAAAAATCATGTTATAAAACATGGATGTAATATGAAAATTAAAATGTATTTTGTTGTTCATTATCATTTAAATGTTTTTTAATTATATTATAATGAAAACTAAAAACATGTATGACTATTATAATGAATTCTAGAATTATATATTTAAAATAATTAAATTTTAATATTTTTCAAACATAAAACATAAGCATTGATGCTTTGTTTTAAAACATAAATATGAGTACCAAAAAAACCATTGATGCTTTGTTTTAAAACATAAATATGAGTACCAAAAAAACCATTGATGCTTGCTTTCAAAAACAAAGCATCAACGCTTTTAAACAAATCTTTAGCATTTGTGTTTTGTAAACAAATAATAAATACTAATATTTATAAACAAATATTTAGCACCTATGCTTTCAAAGAAAACGTATACATGGGTGTTTTTTAGGATAGACCACAAGTTATTTTCTATGAAATTATATGTTGTTTCAACTACCAATTCACTCTAAATTATATTTTATTCATGCATTGATGCATCAACTACGAGCTATCTATTTATAACCCATCAATTATTTTTTATATATTTTTAATATCTCACATTATTTTATGTATCTATCATGAACTATTGGTTATCTATTCATCAACTACGAGTTATCCATGCACCAACTACCAATTATCCATTGAGAACTACCACTATATAGGTAAGCTTGTTGTTCCCAAATCTCCATGCTACTTGTTTCGTGATAATCTTAGCTTTTTCTCACTAAGTTGCAACACCTAATCTACACTTAGTCTAGCCACATCAAAATTGGCTTGTTTCTCTATAAAATATTCAAACATCCAATATACTCTTTCCTAAATTACTCTTCTCTGTTCAACGCAGACCAATTACTAAAACTTTAAATAACTATTCCTTCCTAGGGCTTGGACCTTCCAATCGAGTTGGTAAAAAAAATGGGAAAGCCATAAAATCCTCATTGATATAAGAAGACATATTGATAGAATGTGAACAATACCAATTATTAGAAAAAATAGTGACAAGTGGAAGCAATCATTACACAAATGAGATTTGAGTTAGATCATTGTGATGAATTGCATAAACAACTCGCCCTCATTCCTGGGTTTTAAAGGTTGTTTAAAAAGGAGGGATCCAGATAGTTTTTTTGTAAAAGAACACACACACATATTGCCCAAAAGAAAGGTCATAGGAGGAGGATTTCTATCATCGAGCTTAAAGAAGGAAACATAACAACTTCTATTGGGTTACAAAACAAGGTCATTCTATCAGGTTGAAAAACAACCATTCTCTAGAGTGATAAAATAAAAGCTCTTGGAAGGTCAGTCAGTCTTTCTAGTATCCGGCTAGGAATAAGGTCATTCTCCCGAAACTAAAAGAAAGGAACGGCGTCTCGACACTTAAAGAAAGGAACATCATCTCACTACGTTCAGGCAAGTAGACAATTGAGATTTCCCATGAAAACATGAATGGATTTCTTAGAGGTAGAAAGATTTAAGTTTATGATAGTGTGTAGGAATAGTTTAGACTCGTGGTTCTCTATATCAAATAATCAAAGTGCTCCAAGCTTACCTAACTATCATAATTTGCAGGATTGAGTCCCCACCAGCTTAGTTCTCCCTTCAATGAGATTTGTAGGATGAGTCCCCACTAGCTGAGTTCTCCCTTCAGCCAGATCATTCAAGTGTTCTCTTATGATGCCCTCGGGACAAATGTACCTCAAATTGAGCAAGGAAACAACTAAAATGGAGTAAGAGACTTTAGTTGTTCCCTAACTGTTGAATTTGGAGGTTAATTGTTAGATCTTTGATTAAGCTAGTATACAATATTTTGTGAAGCTTAATGTTGGATGCTATATGCAATTGGTTCTTTGCTCTATCTTGGAACACTTAGAGATGGAAATATTTAAATTGTTGTGTAGAGTGAGGTTTATGAAATGGTATTTTTTTAGGGTTGAACTATTGACTAGTATAGAGATTGGTTGAGGGCTATCTCAGTTTTTAGACATTGTATATTTTTGGAATGTAACTTGTTACCTTTGATTCTATGAATATCAAGGAACAAATCATTTTTCTTCTTGAAAAAAAAATATAGAAAGAGAGAGATTGATTGATTCGTTTAAATATGATTTGAGAGCTCAAATAAGAAGAGGGATGATCACTTCACAAATTATATAAATATTTTGTCTTGCTTGAGGGTGTGGCCTGTGTGAGCACAACCCTTGTTCTTTTTATGTATTCATTTATGTTGAAAGAGTGTCATGTGCAATGAAGGGCATGACCCAACATCTTTTTGTTTGACTTTGTTCTGTTACTTTGATGTAAACCCTTTACAATGAAGAACAACTTTGAGCAGGGCATAAGCCAACAACCTTGTTTCACTATTAAATTTATATTAAACGTAATTTTCCATGTAAATAAATGGAGAGGGTACATTCCTTGATCCATATGCCATTTTATACATATTTAAATGTTGGAAGAGTATGGCCATGAAGGCGCAACCCTAGGTTACCCATTTGTTATATCTAAAACATGTCAAAATTTGTATATTTGATTAATTAAGGGTGTTCGCACAAAGTTGGTTCCACCTTTTGGTGCCACTTTAGAAATAAAAAAATGAACATATAAAATGTAAATCTATAATGCATATGTGTTATTGAGGTTACCTTTAGAAAACCCGAGCCCAAAATCGAGGCTAAGGTTAGTTATCCAATATCGCATGTGTGATATATCGCACTTGCATTTTTGAAGAGTTACAAATCACAAGTGCGATATATCACACTTGTGATTTGTAAAAAATAAAAAATAAAAAATAAATAAAACAAAGGCCCACAACCTCAATTTATTATTTGCACAGTGAAGGCTGCGATATCGGGAAATTGAAAACCGCACCAACGATTCGAGATTGAGTCTTTGGAGGCGCCTTTAGAGGGTAATTTGCAAGGGCCAATTCAGAACTTGGATGCAATGGAAGGTAAGTACTCATTTCCTTCACAATTGCTTTCACTTTTTGCTTGTTTTTGTTAATTTTTTAGTTTTTTTACTTGTTAAAATGAATTTAATAAAAAAATTTGAATTAAATCAAACAATGATATATTAAAACAATTTTTTGTTTTTTGTTTTAATCTTAACAGATAATAGAAATGTTGAAGATAATGTGCAAAATGAACCCACTAATAACAAAGAACCAAACCCAAACACAAACCCAAACACGGAGGGGGAACACAGCCATAATTCAAATATTCTTGCTCATTTGGGTGCATTGAGGCACCTTAGCTCATTTTTTAGAGGGGGGGGACCATTTGAGACAATCATTAGCCGAGGCATTGGATACCATAACAAACACAATTGCTAATGCCCAAGGAGAATTGTACAACATATGCTCGTACAGAGAATCCATGAGGCAATACTATTCCGATGGTTTGAGCTATAAAGACATCAAAAAAATAAATATAACTAAAGACCAATTGTTTTCATTATTCTGGGACCCTAGTACCGGATTGGTTCCACCCACCAATCGAGCACACATTTCCTTAGACTAGTGCATGGAACCAAATGTGAAAGCCAATTAGATAGATTGCTGGTAGATGGTATTCTATGAAGACCATCTTGGGAATAGAGACATCCCATTATATTTCTTGAGGAAGTTGTATGAAAAATTTATCTTGGGGAAACATGTTAACTATTTTGATATTTTAGAGTTCAAGGGTGTGGGTCATGGGATTCCCCAAGATAGGGAAGGGGCTAGGAATGATCCTAACTGTGTGCCATGCCATTCACGCACACTAAAACCCCCTCAGGTATATACTCCTACAGGTCCTGTGATTGATGATACACATGAGGCGTTATTTGACTTGGTAGATACATTGCTTCAACATGGGACTGCTGTCTAAGGCAATGTAGGCCAAGGGGTTGGCACTTCTAAGGATGGCCCATCCCACACTCAGGATCCACATACTAGGTCTCCAAACTATACTAGAGGTACATATCACACTGGAGACACAAAGGGTTCAGAGCATCATGTTATTCAACACCCTTGCACAACGTGTGAAGGCATATGCTATGGCCCTACTTCAAAGTTCTGGGACAATGGATTACTTTGATATGTAACTAAAACTCATTATTTTCATATTATATTTTGTTTTATATCACAATTTTGAATTGTTTCGTAATTTATTTATTAATTCAATTATATAACAAATTATGTGAACAAATATACAGCTGGTGTCCCATCACACCCCAGATTCACATAGTTCGACAATTGATATAGCTTTCAATGCTACATATGGCTTTGGTGCTTAACCATTAGCTGTAAGAACTTTACTTTTTTAATTTGTCATCGTTATTTACATATTTATAGTAGAGAATGCAACCTTCAATATGTCCTAATATGGATACAATATGTTTTATGTAGGGTGGGTAGGATGAGTTTGTGGAATCCTAGCTAAGTCCCTCGCTTGTAGGGGAAGATTCATAGACACATGTATTATTTTAATATGTTTTTAAGTATCCTTTTAATAATTCAACATGCATGCTTTTAATTATTAGAAATTTTCTAATTGTATGTTTATGTTTTGTTATGTAGCATGATATCTAGGCTAGCAAAATGACCTTTTTGATTGGGGACCCGCCTCTACCCCCCTGAGGTACATGTATGTTTTGCTTTCTTTGAAAAAAACATTTTTCGTCCATATTGTAAATGTCTCATTTTATTTGTATTATATGACATTGACATATGTTACTTTATGCAGACATATATTGAGTCAGTGGTGCTTAAAGAGAACCAAATCCAGGTTTTTGGTGACCCACCTCTTCCCCGCCAAGTACATGTATGTTTCGCTTTCTTTGAAAACATTATTTTTTGTCCATGTAGTATATGTCTCGTTTTATTTGTATTTGATGACATTGACATATGTTACTTTATGCAGGCATCTAGTGAGCCAGTGGTGCTTGAAGAGCACCAAATCCAGGTTGTTGAAGACCCACCTCTCCCCCACCAGGTACATGTATGTTTCTCTTTCTTTGAAAACATCATTTTTCATCCATGCAGTATATATGTCTCATTTTATTATTATTATATGACATTGACATATGTTACTTTATGCAGGATTCTAGTGAGGAAACGGTGCTTGAAGATCACCAAATCAAAGTTGCTGGTGACCCACCTCTGACCCCCCACCAGGTACATTTATGTCTCACTTTCATTTAATTGTGATTTTAATGATTCAACATGTACTGTTAAATAATTATTTGAAATTGTCTAATTGTATCTTTATCCTTTTGTATGTAGGAACACAATTTTGATTATGTTGGCCACCAAGCGATCTTTTATCCCATTGTCGGTTGTTCGACCCACTGGTTACACACCTCTTCACCACCCCTAGTTATATTTGTAGATTTCTTATCTTGCTTATATTTCCTTTTGTACATGCAAGCATATTTTTCCTTGTTTCCCCCATTGTTATGCTGACATTGACATATATATTATTTTATGCAGCCTCATAGTGAGTGAGTGGTTCTTGAAGAGCACCCAATCGGGGTCGTCGTTCACCCACAACCCCTCGCCCCCCCCAATGTACATGTATGTCTCGCTTTCATTGAAAAATTCATTGTCCCTGCATGTAGTATAGTTTTATTTGTACATGTAAGTATGTTTTGCATGCACCCATTGATTTTTTGACATTGACATATATATATATTTTATGCAACTTGATAGTGAGAAAGTGGTGCTTGAAGAGCACCCAATCGAGGTTGCTTCTAGTGAGGAACCATGACCCACCATAAATTACTCACATACAGTAAGTAAAAATGTTATCTTGGTTTGGAATTTGAACAAATGTAGATAGAATTTTATAGGTTGGTAAACTAACTTACAAATTTTGGTTTGTCTGAAGTCTCCGGAAATGAGATCTGTCCCTCTTGTTTAGCGTTACGAATCACCATTGAGCAGTCGAAAATAAAGATAGAATTCTTAGAAGACATTGATAGTGGCAATGAAAGGGGGGGATAAATAGAATAAATGTATAGGGGGGATACATACTTGTAACATTTTTTTTGTATACAAACATATGTACATTTTGATCTACTATTTTGTATTATGGCCATGTGGCATGCCAGTTTTTATAACATTATTTGTATGTATATACTATAAAGGAAAGTTCAAATTTATACATATGGTTGACTTGATTTTGGAACATGATATTTATTATATGCCTTTGAGATATGTTTACATATGTCTTTCATTAAGTATGTGTTTAATTAAAATGATAATGTGTGGTTCACCTATGTGATATTATGATATTATAGACCTTATCATGACATATCATACTGACTATTTTAATATTTCCAATACTGCATGGAAGAATTTATGACTCATCCAACTAAGATCAATTAACCATTAAGTAAATCATGGGAGATAATCACTAGACACCATAACCATAACCATACCATACAACTACCTAAATTCAACTATCATCAACTTTTTAACATTATGGCTATCATCAAATTTTTAACATCATAACCATACCATATAGTAAATCATAACACTAACATCACAACATCATAACATCATAGCCATAGCACTAATATCATAACATCATACATGTGTTTCTACTTCTAAGTCATGCATGCATGTGAACTTCCACTTGTGATCCATGTTCAACCCTATTCATTTTGTTTCATGTATGTGCATAGCCTAGGTATATGGCCTTTTGGTTTCTACTTAAATGATACTAACCAATATAATGATCTAAACCTAAACAGTTCAAGAAACCATAGTTATATCATAACCATACCATAAACTACCTAAATTCCATACACTAACATCATTACATCATAACACTAACATCATGACATCATACCATACCATACCATACCATATGACACTAACATACCATACCATACCATACTAACATAACATACATACTAACTCTATACTGATGATTTCATTTGACAATGGGATTAAATTGTTCACATACGTATCTAAATTTTTCCCTATTCATTTTGTTTCATGAATGTGCATAGCCTATTTATATGGTCATAAAACCCTAGTTCCATCTCATAATTTCTCAACCCTAGTTATAACGTGCAATTTGTATTTCATGAAACCCTAGTTGGTTTTCAATTTTTACATGTACATGTGTTTCTAGTTCCATATCATAACTTGTAAAGAGGTCATAAAACCCTAGTTCCATCTCATAACTTGTAAATAAGTCATAAAACCAATCTAATGATATAAGCCTAAAGAGGTCATAAACACCTTAGTTGGTTTTGCTTTTTATTCATGTACATGTGTTTCTACTTCTAAGTCATGCATGCATGTGAACTTCCACTTGTGATCCATGTTCAACCCTATTCATTTTATTTCATGTATGTGCATAACCTAGGTATATGGCCTTTTGGTTTCTACTTAAAGGATACTGACCAATCTAATTTTATCTTCAAACCTAAAGAGGTCATAAAACCCTAGTTCCATCTCATAACTTCTAAACCCTAGCTATAGCATGCAATTTGTAGTTCATGAAACCCTATTTGGTTTTCAATTTGTACATGTACATGTGTTTCTAGTTCCATCTCATAAGTTGTAAAGATGTCATAAAACCCTAGTTCCATCTCATAAATTCTAAACCCTAGCTATAGCATGCAATTTGTAGTTCATGAAACCCTAGTCACGGTTTTCAATTTGTACATGTGCATGTGTTTCTATTTCCATCTCATAACTTATAAAGAGGTCATAAAACCCTAGTTCCATCTCATAACTTCTAAAACCTAGCTATATCATGCAATTTATAGTTCATGAAACCCTAGCTATATCATGCAATTTGTAGTTCATGAAACCCTAGCTAGTTTTCATTTTGTACATGTACGCGTGTTTCTACTTCCATCTCATAAGTTGTAAAGAGGTCATAAAACCCTAGTTCCATCTCATAACTTCTAAACCAGGCAGCTATAGCATGCAATTTGTAGTACTTGAAACCCTGGTTGGTTTTCAATTTGTACATGTACATGTGTTTCTACTTCTATCTCATAACTTGTAAAGAGGTCATAAAACCCTAGTTCCATCTCATAACTTCTCAACCCTAGCTATAGCATGCAATTTTTAGTTCATGAAACCCTAGTTGGTTTTCAATTTGTACATGTACATGTGTTTCTAGTTCCATATCATAACTTGTAAAGAGGTCATAAAACCCTTGTTCCATCTCATAAATTCTCAACCCTAGTTATAACATGCAATTTGTAGTTCATGAAACCCTAGTTGGTTTTCAATTTTGTACATGTACATGTGTTTCTAATTCCATCTCATAACTTGTAAAGAGGTCATAAAACCCTACTTCCATCACATAACTTGTAAATAGGTCATAAAACCAATCTAACGATATAAACCTAAAGAGGTCATAAGAACCTTAGTTGGTTTTGCTTGTTAATCATGTACATGTCTTTCTACTTCTAAGGCATGCATGCATGTGAACTTCCACTTTTGATCCATGTTCAACCCTATTCATTTTATTTCATGTATGTGCATAGCCTAGGTATATGGACTTTTGGTTTCCACTTAAATTATACTAACCAATCTAATTTGATATTCAAACATCATAACATCATAACATCATACCATACTAACATCATACCATACCATACCATACCATAACATCATACCATACACTAACATCATAACATCATAACCATACCATGTACGCCATCCTAGACTACCCTAGAACCTTACCCTACCATCTTTACCTGAAACTACAAATTCCGAGTTTAAATTATTTATTTACTATTGATTTTTAAACAAAATCCGAAGCTTGTTAAAATGCTTATTTCTTATTATGAAGGTGCATTGATTGGACATAAAGGGTAAATCACAAGTCCATCGAATATCATACATTGGTGCTTGAAGCTTTCTACAAAACACATACAAATCTGAACTCTATATTGATGATTTCAATTAACAATGGGATTAAATTGTTCACAAAAGTATATTAATTTTTCCCTATTAATTTTGTTTCATGTATGTGAATAACCTAGGTATATGGTCATGAAACCCTAGTTCCATCTCATAACTTCTCAACCCTAGTTATAACATGCAATTTGTAGTTCATGAAACCCTAGTTGGTTTTCAATTTGTACATGTACATGCATTTCTAGTTTCATCTCATAACTTGTAAAGAGGTCATAAAACCCTAGTTCCATCTCATAACTTGTAAATAAGTCATTAAACAAATCTAAAGATATAAGCCTAAAGAGGTCACAAGCACCTTAGTTGGTTTTGCTTTTCATTCATGTACATGTGTTTCTACTTCTAAGTCATGCATGCATGTGAGCTTCCACTTGTGATCCATGTTTAACCCTATTCATTTTATTTCATGTATGTGCATAGCCTAGGTATATGGCCTTTTGGTTTCTACTTAAAGGATACTGACCAATATAATTTTATCTTCAAACCTAAAGAGGTCATAAAACCCTAGTTCCATATCATAACTTCTAAACCCTAGCTATGGCATGCAATTTGTAGTTCATGAAACCCTAGTTGGTTTTCAATTTGTACTTGTACATGTGTTTCTAGTTCCATCTCATAACTTGTAAAGATGTCATAAACCCTAGTTCCATCTCATAACTTCTAAACCCTATCTATAGCATGCAATTTGTAGTTCATGAAACCCTAGTCATAATTTTCAATTTGTACATGTACATGTGCTTCTACTTCCATCTCATAACTTATAAAGAGGTTATAAAACCCTAGTTCCATCTCATAACTTATAAACCCTAGCTATATCATGCAATTTGTAGTTCATGAAACCCTAGTTGATTTTGAATTTGTACATGTACGTGTGTTTCTACTTCCATCTCATAACTTGTAAAGAGGTCATAAAACCCTAGTTCCATCTCATAACTTCTAAACCCTAGCTATAGCATGCAATTTGTAGTTCATGAAACCCTAGTTGGTTTTCAATTTGTACATGTACATGTGTTTCTACTTCCATCTCATAACTTGTAAAGAGGTCATAAAACCCTAGTTCCATCTCATAACTTCTCAACCCTGGCTATTGCATGCAATTTGTAGTTCATGAAACCTTAGTTGGTTTTCAATTTGTACATGTACATGTGTTTCTAGTTCTATCTCATAACTTGTAAAGAGGTTATAGAACCCTAGTTCCATCTCATAACTTCTCAACCCTAGTTATAACATGCAATTTGTAGTTCATGAAACCCTAGTTGGTTTTCAATTTGTACATGTACATGTGTTTCTAAATCCATCTCATAACTTGTAAAGAGGTTATAAAACCCTAATTCCATCACATAACTTGTAAATAGGTCATAAAACCAATCTAATGATATAAACCTAAAGAGGTCATAAGAACCTTAGTTTGTTTTGCTTGTTAATCATGTACATGTGTTTCTACTTCTAAGGCATGCATGCATGTGAACTTCCACTTGTGATCCGTGTTCAACCCTATTCATTTTATTTCATGTATGTGCATAGCCTAGGTATATGGCCTTTTGGTTTCCACTTAAATGATACTAACCAATCTAATTTGATCTTCAAACATCATAAAATAATAACATCATACCATACTAACATCATACCATACCATACCATAAAATCATAACATCATACCATACACTGACATCATAACATCATAACCATACCATGTACACCATCCTAGACTACCCTAGAACCTTACCCTACCATCTTTACCTCAAACTCCAAATTCCGAGTTTAAATCATTTATTTACTGTTGCTTTTTAAACAAAATCTGAAGTTTGTTAAAATGCTTATTGCTTATTATGAAGGTGCATTGACTGGACATAAAGGGTAAATCATAAGTCTATCGAATATCATACATCGGTGCTTGAAACTTTCTACAAAACACATACAAATCTGAACTCTATATTGATGATTTCAATTGACAATGGGATTAAATTGTTCACAAAAGTATCTTAATTTTTCCCTATTCATTTTGTTTCATGTATGTGCATAGCCTAGGTATATGGTCATGAAACCCTAGTTCCATCTCATAACTTCTCAACCCTAGTTATAACATGCAATTTGTAGTTCATGAAACCCTAGTTGTTTTTCAATTTGTACATGTACATGTGTTTCTACTTCCATATCATAACTTGTAAATAGGTCATACAACCCTAATTTCATCACATAACTTGTAAATAGGTCATAAAACCAATCTAATGATATAAACCTAAAGAGGTCATAAGCACCTTAATTGGTTTTGTGTGTTATTGATGTACATGTGTTTCTAATTCTAAGTCATGCATGCATGTGAACTTCCACTTGTGATCCATGTTCAACCCTATCCATTTTATTTCATGTATGTGCATAGCCTAGGTATATGGCCTTTTGGTTTCTACTTAAATGATACTAACCAATCTAATTTGATCTTCAAACATAAAGAGGTCATAAAACCCTAGTTTGTAGTTCCATATTTTAATTTTTGAACCCTAGTTTTATTATGCGGGTTGTTGTCTTATACTTTAGTATGAGAATAATATAGCCTGTGAACCCTGCCAACACAGGAACGAATGAGGTTTTTCATGCGTTCACCCACCAATGCTAGAGTTGCATTGAAGGAAACTGAGAAAAACCCTAGTTTACGAAATTAATGCACAATGAAGTCACTGTGCGTTGAAAACACAAGGGAGAGGGCCACCTAGAGTAATTGCATGCCAAGAGATCAACGAAGTCGATGGTTCATTGATTTGATCTCCGGTTTCCAAGTTATGTTGAGTTGAAAGTCGCATGAAAATGTCATTCAAGGACACTTGGTGACTTTCTGTTCGAGAGCGAAAAACCAAACGGAGCAGCAAAATTGCATGACGTTGGCTCTTGCAAGTCTGTATGGGCAAGGATGATATGGGAACCCTACCAACAAAGGCATGGTCGAGGGTTTTGTAGAGTTGACCCACCAATGCAAGAGTTGACCCAACAATGTAGTTAAATGTACATTAATATAAAAAAACATAAAAAAGTAAATTTCAACAACTTGAGAGCATGTTATTTTCCGATTTCTATTTGTTGGTGTCTAAAGACACTAGGTTGTTCTTGGCACTTCCAATGTGCCATAGATGGTGTTTATATCCTAGGCACACGAAAGGCTAAACATTAGTACTCTCATAAGAAAATAAAGAGAACCCAATGAAAATGTGCAAACATGATTTATAGATAATTCACTTGAGGTTGTACGATTGTGTTTATAGTGTCTAGTATCCTTTTAATAATATTATGTCTATGAATGGTATCCATCACTCACCGGTCTATTACATTGGGAATAAACTAAGGCTAAAAAATGAAATTTTTCTTCAGCATGCACTTTAAAGGTTAAATAACGCACCTAACAATCTAGCCACACTGGAAAATCTAGTAACACTTGACAATGCATTCAGTCAACTAGGCCATCTGGATCATCTCTGCTACCGATGGTGTCCATCAATATTTCGTTCTCTATATGAGGTAGAAAATATCGTACATGTAATGTATTTTTGTTTGAAATTGTGCGCAACTTGATGTTTATACCAAGTACTAGGTTGGTGAAGTGGTATACAATAGCTCCTAGTCTATAATCCTGATATACAACCCACCCTTCCTTTCCTATTGTGCTGCTAGTGTCAAGTACTTCGCTTTTATAACCATCGAACCAGTTGGGAATTCAATATTTTCATCATCTGTAACAAGTTTGAAAATGGTTTATTTCCCCTCTAAGCAATGTGCCAACCAGTAGTTAGAACCCCATTCATTATTTTTTGGGGAAACCACTGCATATATCTGACTTGTGACAGAAAATACGTCAAGTTAAAGATACATAAATTAAATTTCTAATTTAGGTACTACTAATTTACTTTTTTGTACCTACTTGTATGAGATCAGATATGTGATCATAGTCTATAGAAATGTGTGTTTGATCATCTTCTAAATGGTCTATTTCATTAACACCCTTGAAATCGGTGCCAAGTGTCACTCGATCCCATGTATCAACTGTATCCATATACTCACAATCATCCCATTCATCGATGCTATAGGAACTGCAAAAGCAAGCATTCAATCTTGCCAAATTTGTAGGATCGAGTCGTCTGAGCTTATAATTGAATGAAACTACTGAGTTCCATGCACTTTGTTCATCTGATGTGTTTGGGATTGGTCCACATTTGTCACCTCCCAGAATATTCTCCGCACTAGGTGTTTCCTTGTTGCTTATTATCCCATGACTTAGGCACAGCATTTCACTATAGATGTAGCATCTTGAAGGCGAGCACCTATAAACTTCATCTCTTCCCTTTGAAGGGCATTTTTTATACATGCACCAACACCATCGCACTCTCCTTTGCCATGACCAATTTGAAAGTAGTTCCCTACATGTGGCACCTTGTATTTTATGTGCAACAAACAAAACTACTGAAATACGTGTGCATTCTTGAACTGTCCAGCATAACCATTTGACCAAAGGAAATGACGATAAAATTGTATATCCATAGCTATCACATGATCATAGAATAATTTAAAGAAATGTTGCATGTAATGGATGTCATGGTTTCGTTCGTCACTTATGTAGAAGTGACTTTCTTTAAGTATCACATTTCTCTTCATTGCTATCTGGCCCATGTCGATATGTGATACAGACCATTATTCTCACATGCTCTGAGTGATAGTATTGACTTTGTATTTCATTTTGTGGTTGTAGGGTGTAATTTTCCACAAATTCAACCACTTATAGTATTGTTCTGAGAGGGAAGGTGTCCCAAAATATTCTGAATTGCTTATCTTGCCACTGTGCCATATTGACATGTTGAATTTCATTGTTGGATCTTTCCACGAAACTATGAAATAAAATCACATACTTGCACTTGGTGTAAAAAATTAAATAGTGTTATAAAACAACAGAAAAATATGTACATGTAGTCACCAACTTAATGTACATGAAGTCACCTGTGAAGTCACCAATTTAATCTTCCTCCTTTATTTCCCATCATGTAGCTGATATGTCTCATACTGATAGTTCTGCTTCTTGACAATTGCATTGTCGAATGCTTGATATTCACTCTCATGGATGTAATTAGACCATAATGATATCCCTCCATAATTGTTGCAAGAACCCTCTACACATTGTTTTAAGTAATGTGTCTTCCCATATTGCCTCAAACACATCATGCTATGGATGAAATCTCTAGATGACATTGGCGGTACTGTACTTGAGCATTCCTATACATGGTTAGGATGAAAAAAATGACATATATGTGCAAATGTATGATAATACAGATCAAACTCTATGTGGTATCTACAACAACAAATGTTCCGGATGGTATTGATTCTAACATACCAAGGCTTGCATTTTTCAAAAGATTACCCGAGCCTTAGCTCTACATGGGAAACTTTAAACATCTCGAACAATTGAGTTTGTGTCATGTCAAGATAATGTTTAACATGAGGTTCATTGTTCATAGAAACTGTTATAGACCAGATTGGCACCTCTCCGTCCGAGTGTCGACATTCCTCATATTGGCATACAAAAGGACATCTATGGTTTGAGGTTTGCCCAGAACACTATAGCTTGGCTTATTATGAAATACATTCTGCCTCTATCCAGCTAATTACTTTGCCATTTTTGACATGTTAGGATGTATTCGTGACTATCCTTCTATACAACTCGCGAGTCATTCGCGGGTCTCCTTTGTAGCAAGTCGCGAATCTATGTATTCGCGGGTTTCCCTTATACATAGTCGTGAATCATTCGCAGGTTGCTCTACTGCATACCCGCGAATGTGTCTCTTAGCATTTAAACACAAAAACACGCATTAATTTGAAGTTAGTTAAGTCATTTAACTTAATTTATTTAACTGCTATAACCTCTTTAACTTGCGAAACTACCTTATTTCACCCATATAAATAGAGGTAGGAAAGGCCATGAGAGGGGACTTCAATTTATGCATTGTTATGCTGGAGGAATCGGGACTCTATTTGCCCACACCTTTTCCCTGGAGGTCTTCCCCTTGTGTTGCAGAGCTTGGAGGCTGAGTTCTTTGGAGAAGAGAAGCAGCAGAACTAGATCAAGGTTTCGTGAGGTGCCAAACTTGAAGAGAAGGTATACTTGTACTTGTTTTCAAGATTAATAAAGATGTGATGTCCTTCTTCTTCCCAAATCATTGTTCAATGTGTGATTGAATCTCTGTTTATGATCATATTATAATCTTATTCAAATCATTGTTTCATATTCATTTGGTTATCATTGTCTTATATGTGGTCATAATGGCTTGAGGAAGGTATAACTTGTTTTGCAGGTCTCTTGGAGCGAGAGGAGCAAGAAGAGGATTGAAGAGAAATATTGGACCAACCTTCAGTTAGTCAGGTGTGGACCTTTCTCATCTCTGAATCTTGTTTATATATACTTGCTGAACATTGTGCATCTCTCTTTCAACCCCAGTACGTTGATGGCCTCTTAAACCCTAGCCATAGGACATTTTCCTTTACAACAAAAACCCTACAGTGTTTTAACACATCCTTTGTGTTACAAGAATGCCTAGTGTTATCATACCAAAATGTGTGCAATATTCCCTTCATTGCTTCAACTAACTTCATGTCATTTTGAGGAAACCTACCGCTAAATGCCCATAATGTTTCTATTTTCCCCTCTACACCAAGGTTGTATCTTCTTATTGAATATTTTTTAAGTTTCTTTGGATGTAAAGGGACAATTTGTGATGTGCATTTAAGTAAACGATGGTGTCTTGTGGATCTACATACAATTGATTCAGCCAATACGCGGTGATCCACATTATAGTCCTGTGAACGAGTTTTTTTACCAATCGATGTGAATGCAATAGCAAAATATTTAACAATGTGATTACTTGATTTGATATTATTGAATGTTCTTAGGCCTAAATTTCTTCTAACAGTTTCCATATTTCTACATTTAAGAAGAGCTAAAAACAATTGGCATTTACAGGCTTCGGATTTGCTATCAAAATATTGTTTCATTATTTGAGAACAATGAGGAAGGATAGTGCGTTTAGCCACCTTACCTTCCATGGAAGTCAAATCGCTCTCATCCACTTGTATGCATTTAGGAGTTCTCTTTCATTTTGATGTGAGATTTCTTATCGTTTGAAATGCTGGAGTGATGTTTACATCCACTATAGGCTGACAACTTCGATTAGGATTTGAACCGCTTGGAATGGTTGTTGCGGAGCCACATTTTCATCAGAAGTAACATAATTATTGAACTCTTCACAATATTTTCCATTTAATAATGGACCAAGAATATCATCTCCCCTATAACCAACTTCCTTTAATGTTGCATTATCTTCCTCAGCCTCTATGTCAGGTATCTGTTGAGCGTGAATGGGAACTATTTGCGGGAATGGGAACTATTTGCTCATCCAATGAATGCCGATGATTTCTTGAATATTCCCTCTTATTTTATTTTTTATTTTCAGCTTCTTTCAGTGTAAGAACCTTCCTCGCTGAAGTTCTACCTCTATTACGTACATTCGCCATTGAAATCCACCCAAACTTGTACAAAATCTATGGATTTGTGTAAGAAATGATTAAATTGCAGGTCGAACAGTTCTCTGTGCACGGGTTCTAAAGAATTATGTCCTTTTATATAGTAAACATGGCCCATAGCATGCAACCCAACATTTTTTTATAACACATATCGCATATGCAATATAACACATGTCCGTTTTATTGCATATGTGCTATATCACATATGCGATATGGATACACTGTTTTTTACTTAATGGGCAGTTTGTATTACATGATCACTAAATCACATATGAGATTTAGTGCATATCACATATTTAAACTTGATAACCTTCTAATGGAACCCATACCAATGGTTAATACCTCCAGACCTATCCTTGGACCATGGTAGTGTCTCAAGAACTATCTCTTGTCTGGAAATAGTCATAATGGTTCCTATATGACCATGGTCAATGCCTTCTGTACAATCTTCAATGCATAAAACAGTATAATGGCACATATATCCCATATTAAGTCTAAATATCACCTTTTAAAGGCATGTGTAGTGGTTTAAGACTTGTTTCTATTACACTATTGTCCCATTACCATGGTTAAGACCCTGAGACCCATCTTTAGTGCATGCAACCTAATAATGACACCCATATCCCACTAAAGTCCAAATATTCCATCTAGAAGGAATGTGTGTTGATTTAGGGAGATATTTTCTTCTCTTCCATGACTATAGTCAATTCCCAGAGACCCATCCCTCCCATCCAAAAACCTATAATGGCACCCTTATCCCATTATAATACCATTTAGACTCCCAATACTACATCCAGACGGTCTATGGGGTGTCTCATGGCCCAACATTACATTGGTTAAGAGGGGAGGGGAGTCAAAGGAGGGAGAGGAAGGTGTATAGGGAATCATGGGAGGGAGGGATGGGTAGGGGACATATATGGGGGGGATGAAGGGAGGAGAAATACAAGGGGAAGGGAGGGATGGGTAGGGGAGAGATATGAGGGGGGGATGGAGGGAGGGAAAATATAAATGGAAGGGATTGGTGGGAGGGGAATAAATATAAGTGGGAGGGAGGGACCTGGGGTATTAGACATTGTCAAGGGATGACACCTCTACTTTAGGCCCTAAATGAAGCTTCTAGGCATCTAGGACCACCGATAACACCTTAAACCACCATATGTTACCTATTGAGGCCATTCTTAGCTTTGTGTGTGGAAATTGATACCATTAGGTTGTTTTAATCACTAATGATGGGTTTAGAGACCTTTCACATGGTTGAGCGATCAAGAAACCTAGGTCATAGACACTAAAAGAATATTCTAGGGATGCAGAGGAAATAGTAATGTATCAAGCCACCACACATGACGTCCCTAGGGGGACTTTGGCCTTATATTAGGGATATGCGATTGATTGGTGATTTTGTTTATAGTATTAATGGGTCTCGGGGCCATATGCATGGAAATGGGAGGAAACTTAAGCCTTGGAGCCTAAATGAACCCCTTAGTCATAGAAGGTCAATAAGGACACTTCAAACTACCACGGAGGACCTATTGATGGTATCCCTATCCAAAAACTGGGGATAATCATGCCATCAAGATGTTTTAACTAGTAGACATGGTTCTGAAGGCTTTACACATGGTTAACGAAGTAAACCCAAGCCTTAGTCCATAAAGGAATATTATATCCATCCAAGGCCTAAAATGATACCTTGAATCACCTCACATGACTTACAAGAACTTGGTATGGTTCGTGTGGCCTTCGACATTGTTGGGGGAGTAGACATTGGGATTGTACTCTAAAAAAAAATTCTAGGAATCAATGACCATGAAAAACACCTCAAATGACTAGCCATGACCTCTTGAAGTTACCCTTTCCTTCGAGTGGTGACATGGATGTCGTTATAAGGTTTTGGATAGTAGATATGAATCCATGTCTCTTGGTCATTTTTAAGGAAGGAAACCTAGGCCTTGTACCATAAAGAAAAATTCTGAGAATATCGTTTTAAGAATGAAATTTGATCCACCATACATGACCTCATGAGCATATCCTGGACACAGTTGTGGGAGAAACTCTAATCCGTTCTCGAGCACAATGTATACATTGTGGAGCCTCAACATAGTCGAGAGACGACAGCTTGGCCTTAGGACCTAAAAGATGCTTTTGTGTGTCCACGGACAAAAATAATGCTTCAAACAACATAAATGATCTTGCAATCCATATCCTCATAGTGGATGTGTCGGTACCACTAGGAATAATTTAGAGCTAGATATGAGTTTCGAGCCTTAGAGAAAGGTTAGGCAATAAATATCAATCATTAAGTCTAAAATCATCTTCTATGTCTTAAGCACCATGAACAAGCGCCATGGACAAGCGCCTTGAACCTCCAATAATCTGACCTCATTATCCACAACCATTCACAAATTTTAGTCTAATCGTCATCCTTTTTCCACACTAAACTGCTTTGAAGGGGAAAATAATTACCATCATCTTTTCTTTTTATATGGGGTTTCTCCCAAATACTATCCACTAACTTAGTATTTACTCTTTTTTACTCTCGTTCCAATCTAGTTAAGCAAAAATGCATATGCGTTATATCGCATATGCGATATGAATAACGCTAAAATGCATATGCGTGTTTTTAAAATTTAAAAACTCATCGAGAATTAGATTTGGCATTATGTTCGAAAATAGATTCGGACTACCAAACCTATTGGCTAGGACTAATAAACCATGGCTATTTCCTATCTTTTAGAACTCTATCAATATGCTCAATTTCAATGGTGTGTTTTGCTTTGACAAACACAATATTTTTTATGAAAATTTAGAATATTGTAGAGTATGATCTTACGATTCTGAATATGTAATTTTTTCCTTCAAATGTATGTTTTAATTATTTATTATTATTTTTGTAAATGACACATGTTAGTTTTCGAAAATAGATACATCGATTATCTTTTATATAACTTTTGATTGCCTTCACCATTTCCCAAGAAAACTATATGGGGCACTAGAAGAGAGCAAGCTCTAATATATTATATATAGAAATCAAGGATTTCATTAATTTTTTCCTCTAAAGTGTTGCACCCATACAAAACGTTTTCATTTCAATCTTTTCCGACTTCAATAATTAATAATAATAAAAAATAATTCATGAAAAATTATGAATAAATAGTGTTGCACTAGGACCATATGTCCTTTATATATTTGCAAGATTTTATCCAAAATTAACATCATTTACCTCATATATTGCTGCACCCGCACAAACATATCTGTTATGATGTGATGAGAATTTGAAAACCCAATTTCAAGGAAACTAATTTTATAATCATTTACACAAATTGTTTCTGCATAAATGTTATATATTATGAAAGCTGATTCAATTACCTATCTTTTGTCTTTTTACTTCATCTTCAAATACGTTAGGAAAGTACCCCTAATTCTTACCTAAAGTGGGAGGTTCTAGGTTTTTCCAGTATTATGTGGCATCTAAAGTGTCTTTAAAGGAGTCCATGATTGTGCATCAGCCCTTAAGCCACTTAGGACGCAACCACAAAGGGCACAGTCCATAACTAGCTACATTGTTGCATTTAGTATGTTTTTAAAGAGAATGTAAAGTTTTTAACTAGATATTTTTTATATTTTAAAGGGATAAGTATCTTATGTGTTTATTTGGTGGAGGAAGAGAATATCCCCCAACACCTATGTAAAAATATATTAATAAATTACATACCTTTGGTAAAATTTACATATGAAATCTATGTTGAGAAATAAAAGAGTGGGAGGACTCATCGTGCTCCTTTTCCCTAGTTGATTCACTTCTAGCTCGATGGTGGCCTCTCAGCGGAAGGAATATATGCTAGAAAAAAATCCAAAGGGTTGGGTGGAACGTTGCAATCAAGAATTCCCTAATGCAAAGCTACATGATCCGGATAAGTATTTGATGCTTGTTTTTCCATTAATGGTGTCCCATTGTAAGAAACTATAGTAATCTTTATGTTGGTATTATTTGTAGATCATTACAAGTGTATGGATATTATTTTAAGTTATCTAAGATAGTAGGAATTGTTATTATTATTATTATGTTCCATTATTTATGAGCAAGTAGGGGTATAAATAAGAGATTAATAGTCGTGGTTAGTTTTCAAAAGAAATATCAAATAATCCTTTATTTGTGAATAAGGAGTCTCAATTATAATTAGTTGAATTTAAGTGTTCTTGGTGATAAGATTTTATCTCTTTAACCAAAATTTAATGGTACATGTAATCCTTATTATTATGTTAGGAATGTGTAAACTTAAAGGAAGAATATAACATAATTTATTCTGGTATGTCTTTTTAGTCCCTGCTGAAGGCTAGGGTAGTATTGCAATGAGTTTGCATTGACTTTTAATTAGTTTTTTCCTTTGACATTGTATATATGTGAAAACTGCTATGTTAAACATATGAGTTGAAGATATATTTTTGTTTTAATTATTTTAATATTTAAAACAAAAGATGTGTCAATATTTCATTGTTGAATATCACTGAGGTCTTATTGCAACCCTCACTTCTTTTGATGTTTGTTTGATATTTTTAAATCATATTTATGTTAAAGTCGCAATAGATGAGTGGGTAGTAAGGAAGGAAATGAGAGATCACTTCAATCGAGGCATAAATTTCCATTGGCACTTCAGGAAACATAGTAGAGTTGATGAACATATTAATAACTAATGCATATCTGCATCAATTATATTACATAGCCTATCAATTCATTGGTCATAGTGCATTAATGGTTGCCTTTCATAATGCTTTAATGCACTATTTGGTACTTGACTGCCACCGCCTTGTTTTCTTCACAACCTTGTTTTCAATCATCAAAACATAGGATATATTATTTTCCATTAAATAAAACTTCCCAAAACATTGCAATCTAGAATTTTTTTCAAGTTACCATGCTTCCCTTTCTTATCTATATTAATTATTGCATATATCTATTCACCAGAGTCTGGATTTCATTATTCACTGACATATTCATCGCCTATTCACCATGCGAACCTTCCTTAGCATGGTTTTCTCACTTGCTCACCTACCTTACACTTGTTTTCTCGACTCTACTCTAATCCAGGAAGCCATGAACATTCAAGAAGCCAGTAATCCATGAACAATTGAGCTACTCCAGTCCAAGAAACCATGAATCCATTGATACCTACACCACAAGTCACGAATCATGGGATATACAACCTTAGGTGTGCTTCATATTAAAAAAAACTGTTTCTGAGTAAAAATATTTGATTTTTTCAATTTCAACATCATATGACTACACTCTAGTTGCAGCTTGTAAATTAGGATTTATACTGTAACTTATTAATATTTGTTTTTTTGCAAGCTATAGAAATTGATTCTGAATATGTTGCTACTAGGCATGACATTGGAATATTTATGAATATTTTACTATTGGGAATGACCTTGAAACAAAGCTAGAAGAAAGCTAATTACTTAAAAATCAATTTAAAAAGCAATACTCATCAATCCAATCAAGTGTTTGGATTGCATTACCTTACCTTTAAGATTTACTGGCTTACAAAGATTGAAGCTCGAGAAACCTATGTATCAAAGAATGTTTGTGTGAGGCTAGACACTACTCCCCTGCTCATCTAGGTTACACTACTTTTCTCGTCTCTACTCCAATCCAGGAATTTTGGGATGATGGTCTTCTCGTCTATATGGAACAACTAGCCTTGTATCATTCTGCGTGGCAATTGACTTGGTGTTGATATGTGTTGATCCACTATTTTATTTTCTCTTTATGCCTCTTAGCTCATGGGGCTTGATCTCCTCTATACATGCCATGGATCTTTTTTGTAATGGAATTAGAACTATGATATTTTTTATTTGTTTGGGTTGTATCTTTTGTGTTGGATAGTTGTCTCTCGGGTGCAACTTTGTGAGATTTATTTTATTGTTTTTGGGTATATACTTGGGGTGTTTTTGCTCTATTAGTGGTTCTGGTGGGTTCATTGGCCTTTTTGTAGTCAGTGAGGCCTTTTGACTATTATGTACTTATATTTTTTTTCTAATAAAGTATAATTATTTTCAATGTGAAAAAAGAGAGTAACCTTTTGTATGAAGACCTATGGCTTACCACCCTTACCATCCATAAAAATTGAAGAAATATTGATAAGTTTTTTACCATCCATAAAACTTAAAGAAGTATTAGTACATTTATAGGTTATTTATTA
Organism: Pseudotsuga menziesii; assembly: GCA_001517045.1. Classification (NCBI taxonomy): domain Eukaryota; kingdom Viridiplantae; phylum Streptophyta; class Pinopsida; order Pinales; family Pinaceae; genus Pseudotsuga; species Pseudotsuga menziesii. The sequence continues at coordinate 83,565 of LPNX010416833.1, forward strand.
CCATGCAAAAAAACCATATATAAATATTACATTAATAAGATTTTGTTAAATCTAAAAGGATTAACGACTATAAACGATATCCAAATATTACATTAATAAGATTTTATTAAATCTAAAAGGATCAATGACTATGAAGGCTGTGGCCGAGAGCTTGGCAATGAAGGACATTTTTATCCCAATTGCAGATTACCTCCATCCAATAGGAAAGGCAAAAATTTAACTATTGACTCTACTCCTTTCCCGTTGGATGGAAAGAATCAACAATCGAGATAAGCTCAGGTGGTAATGAAGGATCTCCGTGAAATCTTCCAACTATCTTTCAAATTTTGAAGGATTATTTCTTTAAATATTTTTAAATGAAATGTTAGGTTGTTTATTTCTTTATTCTGTTCAAATAATACGAACCTCTTTGACATACTTTCCATTACGACATGACATATTATGAACAAAAACTTGTTATATATGTTTCCATTTAAAAAACAATGTGTAGTGTGTTTTGCTATTTTCAAAAAAATGTGTTTGTTTAATTTTCCCGAGTGTGGGTAGATCAACTGATCTTGTCCCGAGTGACATCAATTGGTCTAGATAACCCAGGTCCTGAGGCACAGCTATCCCACGGTCAGAAGTCCCAAAGACCCTTCCATCGTGGAGAACTAGATTTTTATTATTGAATATGTCAATAATAAATTAGTTCAGTTAGTATGCAAATTCCAATGACCACAATTACTTGGCTGAAAAATAATCCAATGATCCCAATGATGTCTTTGGAATTATTAGGTGGAAAAGATCAACACAAAATCGCTACCTTCAATTCTATATTTTGAAGATTGAGACTTCCAGTAGGATTCACCAATAAGTTTCTATTGCATCTTCTTGATTCCTTGGATCATTGTACATGATTTCCCTTTGAGAAAAGGTTGGAAACTGGACAACTAATTTACACTTAAACCCTAGACAAATTTAGTCGGTGTTCAATTTACAAACTGGAATATTGCTCTGTCACAATTAGAACGCGGAGAAAATCTTTGTTTTGGCTAATGAGAGCTACGAAACGATGGAGATGGCAGAATAGCTTTTGCTGACTCTCACAAAGCTCGCAATCTGTCATAGACAGTCCACAGCTATATGTACACGGCTTGGGAGTGGCGCCTCCAAGTCTACGAAGAAAATGTACTCAAAATAATACCTCTAACTTACCCCTTCTTCATCTTTGTTCATCACCATACACAGGGGGTTCTCACGCCGAGGGCGGGATTCAAGTTTTGTTACATTTATGTCTCTAACAACGAATATTGAAAGTTCCTTAAATAGATTTGACGTTCCCTCTTTCAGCAAGAAGGCCACTGTCATTTTCGATTCGGGAAGTGCAGAGGAGGACTTGAAATTGTTGTTGGGATTTCTTAGAATCACAAATCTAGTGGTATTCGATGAGTCATCCTGTATTTCTTCTTCCACCACTTCAAGACTATATTCTCACCCTGCAATCCCACTGTTGATGACAGTTGTGTCATCTGTTTTGTTCTCTGCTACAAATCGAGCTGGCTTAGCAGCGTTGTCAACTATAATAACCCAAAAAATTCATAAAAATTTAAAAATTTTCATGTAACATAAAATGTTCAAGGATGTCACTGTCTATGAATCAATAACTGCTAGCGGTTACTAAAACAGTAGTAATTAGAATTGAGAATTGTAATTCTTTAGTTCTATATAATTTATTTGTTTATCTTGAAGTACCATGTTATGGATGTTAAATTCAGCAGTTTATGTTTAAAAAAGGGAAGGAAAGAAAACTACATTTGAATATGATTCTAAGTGTGTTATTACTATTTTATGTCAAGTAGGAAAGAACCTTAGATGAGATTGGGGCTTACTTAGCTTACAGCTAATGCAGTGAAGTGATGCTTCTTTTACAGGTTCTAAACAGGTAAGCATTTTTGTTACCAGTAAATTCCAGATTGAGAATAACACTCAACTAGCATAGGATAAAATGCTAGTTAAATTGTTTATTTTACAGCTTGTCCCTGTAAAAGGTATTGCTGGTATTTCTATTGTTATAAATATGCATGAATGTTTGTAATAACACTAGTGTAAAGGAATGGTTTTAGTGAAGTTATGTTTACTGCCACAGTACTTGTTCCATTAATCATCCTCCTTGTGTTTTCAGTTATACACTTGTGTTACATGTTTAGATGCTATATATTAAGGACAGTTCTACTTCTGCCATTAAGAGCATAGTGGCCTAAGAAGTCTATAAACTAGAAGACATGTTAAACTTATTTGCAACCAAAACTACATATTTAACGCTTGTGTTGGTATAAGTATTGCTTATGTTTATTCAAGTTCTTTCCAAAACTTTAATTATTCTACCTAATGATCCTCCTTGATCAAGTAATTGTTTTTTAATTTTCTTGTATAAGAAATCTCATTTTATATGAATTTTTATTGACAAAGCATATATTCGAAATTCAAATCCATCCTTGGACTAAATCCTAGCTCAAGGATCTCTATGGTTAAATATTTCTATATAATATTGGTTCATTCTCTATTGTTTGTACCTTACTATACCAATAGAAACATTATAAAAAAAATGAGAAGAACATAAATATACAAAAGTTAAAGTTTTAAGTTATGAAAAAGACCCTAATGATTTTGGGATTACTTCCCCATTGATGTTTTGGTTTATTACACAAAATTGAGCATAAGATAAGAAAAACATGAAAAATAGTCTATCATAAGGTTTTGACTTTTAACACAATGATTTGTATAGGTTTAAGTGAGGATTTCAAACTATAGCATGAAACCCGTAATTTGTAAAAGATTTGAGGGACACGTGGTTGATGTTAAAAGAATAGGTTTTGTTGACCTCGTGTTGCCATATAAACTTGTCCCAAACCCTAAAATCATGTTTTTTTTTGGTCTTGGCTGTGGAGTGGTCGAGCTGTGAGCTCGTGGCCACCAGCATTATTGTCAAACCTCCACTCATTTGCCCATAGGCCTTCGTGAGCCATAACGAGCTGGTGTAGAAGGAGTGAGTATGAAGCTTACTGCTATCGTGAGGTGGTTTTGCTAGAGTGTTGAAGGTTGGGTTGTATTCGCTGTCATTTTTTTTACTATGAGAGTTTGTTTACTATGGGTGTTTTTTATCCGTGCACAGTGTGAAGAGAGTTGCTGAAGGAATGAGTTGATTTCTTGTTTTACTGTTTGTTTCTTTTCATGGGTTTTATTCTCACCTTGTCATGGCTTGGGGTTTCATATCTGAACAATGTGAACTGCATTTTCTCTTGTCAGTGTTCCAAACCCACTCTTGGTATTAACAAAGGAGGGTCAGTGTTCCAGTGTTCCATGTTCAAACAGTTGCACAGCTCTCTAAGGTAAGAACTGAAATTGATTTTAAAGCCTTTTTATACAATTTAAAATTATTATTTTATAAATTATGTGTATCTAATCAAACTGGGGTTTTCTCTGTGCAGGCTCTCAAGACCCGAGCTTGGTTCTAAAGAAATCCACCAACAGAATTCCATGAGGGTGTCCACCCCGATAAGCCTTGGTTTCACTTGGGGTTCTCATGCACGAGTTGTATGATGGATTAATATGTTACTACCATGTGTTGTTGGTTACCTATTCAGCTGTGGTTACTAAATACTCTGTTTAATTTTTCATGCCTTAATGGTCATTTTGTAGTGAAGGGTTTTGGGGCTTCCAAAGCTATGATTTACTGGGTTAATTTTTGGGCCTCTTCGGCCAAGGTTAAATTAGAAAATGTTGTTTGGTACTCGATTTAAGTTGTGACTTTTATTTATAGTCCATTGGGTCATTATATGAGGCTTTGTTTAGGGTTTTTAAAGAAAACTTAATGGCTATTCTTGCAACACTTTTTTTAAGGGCTTTCGTAGCCGAAATAGATGGTTTTTTTCTTTTTGGCGAACTCTGTTTGTTTAAAGATACTTTTACTCAGGATTTTAAGCCTTGACGGATGATGTAAAAGGCCATAGGCCAAACTATGTCTGTTTATTTTGTTTTTAATATTAAAAGAATTATTACAGCATAAAGCTGAATTAATAGTATCTTTGTTTGGTTAATATTTGTATATTGTTTTTATAGTAGCTATGTTTATTCTTAAATACTTTTGAGGATTTAGGTTAAGTGGATTATTAGTTAAATTTTTTTTCTTCCAGATGAATTATGTTTTGAGGGAAATTAGCAGTGGAATACTTTTGATAAAAGCATCATTATTAATGCAGCAATGAATTCAGAAGGTAGAATAGAGAAATGATATTAATGAATAAATTTACCTATCTTCTGTACTTTTGGAGTATACTGCTATATTTTTTTTTGAGAATTATAAATTATTATTTTAATTTTTTATAAAAGAACAACTCGTTTATAAACCATAAATCTTCTTTAAAGTTTACAAAGCTAGTAATTTGTTTCATTAAACCCTAGTTTGCGTTTTCACATAAGTGAGCTAACTCGGTAATTATTTAACCTAATTTACTTTTTTTGGGTAAGTTAAACTTAGTCTAGATAATTTACTATCTGTATAATATCTATTTAGGATTACATAATAGTTTGTTGGTTTTACTGTGTAAAATATTATGCATATCAGTGCGTATTACTTAAAAGACATGTTCACCTACCTGGAACTCCTTTTGAGTTCATTTAAGATCTGCTTGACTTTTTTGTTGATCTTGCGCAACTTTCAAGTTACATTGCACCTGTTTTACAATGAACTCCATCTCTTTTAATAATTCAGGTCCTAATACTAACCTGTCAACTGGATTACTCCATGAGATGGGTGTATTGCACTTCCTGCCATATAAAATTTCAAAGGGACTATATCTTGCTGAGGCTTGGTAGTGATTATTGTAAGCAAACTATACCAAGTGTAAGTAATCTTCCCATTTACCTGCCTATTCTTTTACATACATTCTGAGAAGATCTTCCAATACCTGATTTACTCTTTCAATCTGTCCATCTGTCTGAGTATGGAAAGAGGTACTGAAGTTTAATGTAGTATTTAGTCCCTTAAACAAAGACTTCCAAAAGTTTCCTGTAAACTTAGGGTCTCTGTCTGAAATTATTACTTTTGGCATTCCATGTAAATGAAAAAATTTCTTTAAGAAAATATCAGCAATATTTGCAGCTTTATAAGTAGTTTTTTACAGGTATAAAATGGTGTGCCTTGCTTAATTTATCGACAAATACCATTATTGAGTTATTCAAGTTTTGATTTCTAGGTAGTCTTGTGATAAAATCAAGGTTGATTATCTCCCACTTCCATCTAGGAATAGGTAATGGATGAAGTAACCCAGCTGGATGCTAATGTTCAGTCTTTACTTGCTGACATTCAGAGCACTTAGCAATGTATTCTGCCAATTCATTTTTCATGTTTGGCAAGAAATAATCCTTTCTTAGCATAGTTATAGTTTTATGATAACCAGGATGCCCTGAATAAGGGGTGTTATGAATTTCATTTAAAATAAGCAACTTAATCTTAGGTACATTACATACGTATAGTCTATATTTATATAATAATAATCCTTTTTCATTTAAACTATACCCTGTACTTAAACTTTCAATTAAATTTTCTCTTACCCTTGCTTATAATTTTCGATAATTTTCATCTTGTTCTATTCCTTCTTATAGATGTTCTTCTAAATCTGTTTTAGAGGTACTGATTGCTGCTGTAAAATTTAGTTTTGCATTTCTACTTAAAGAATCAACAACCTTATTCTCCTTTCCTTTAATATGTTGGATTTCAAAATTGTACTCGCTGAGGAAAGCTATCCACCTAGCTTTCCTAGCATTTAAATTAGGTTGATCCAACATATATTTTAACCCTTTATTATCTATCATTAGTATAAAATTTCTTCTGATTAAATGATGGCACCACATTTTTAAGGAATGCATGACAACAACCAATTCTAAGTCATAGGTCACATAATTTTTCTCATGAATATTCAACTTCCTAGACACATAAGCAATGATGTGTCCTTCCTGAGTTAAAACTCCACCTAAACCGTAATTGCATGCATTAGTACATACTATAAAATCTTTATTAGGGTTAGCAATTCTTAATATTGGTTCGGTGGTTAATAATGTTTTTAAATTTTTAAAACTATCTTCACACTTTTGACTCCACTCGAATTTCTTCCCTTTCTTCTGTATAGAATTTATGGGATTTGCAATTCTTGAAAACCCTTCGATAAATCCTCAATAATAGCCAGTAATCCCCATGAATGATCGTAGGTCAGTTACGTCTTTTGGGGCTGACCATTCTTCAATTGATTTTATCTTTCAGGATCAACATAAATTCCTTCTTTAGTCACTACATGAACCAAATAATATATTTTATCCTTAAAGAAATCACATTTACAAAATTTTGTACTGAGAGTTGATGTTCTCGTAACTCTTGTAAGACAATTTTTAAGTGTTCTTTATGTTCTTCTTCAGACTTTGAGTAAATTAAGATGTCGTCAATGAATACAACCACAAACTTATCAAGGTATTTAAGCATGACATTATTCATCAGACACATGAAGACAGTCGGGGCATTATTAAGAACAAATGGCATAACAACAAACTCGTAGTGACCATACCTGGTTCTAAAAGTTGTTTTAAAGATGTCTTCATATTTGATTCGGACCTGGTGGTAACCAGATCATAAATAAATCTTCGAGAATACAGTTTCTCCACATAGCTGATCAAACAGATCATCTATGTGGGGTAACGAATATATGTTTTTCATTGTCATTTTATTTAGTTGACAGTAATCTATACATAATCGTAGAGTTTCGTCCTTCTTCTTAACAAAAATAATAGGTGCTCCTCAAGGAGACACACTGGGTCTAATATAATTCTTATCAATGAGTTCTTTTAACGACGACTTTAGTTCATTGAATTCCAATATATTCATCCGATAAGGGGCTTTTGAGCTGGGCACTGCACCAGGTACCAGCTCAATAGTAAATTCTAACTCCCGCTTCGGAGGCAATCCCGGAATTTCTTTTGGAAAGACATCTGAATACTCCCTCAAGATTGGAATATCTTCCACTTTTAATTTGTCTTCATTATTAGTATTTTATTCATTAATTACTGTTACCGCAAAGGATTTATAGCCCTTCCAAACATCTCTCTTAAGTTGCAAAGCAGAAATCTGTCTTATAGTTTTTTTTCTAGGGATTCCTTTTACATTTATTGTTTCTCCTTCATTATTTATGCAAGTAAATGTTTTATCAAAATAGTTCAGGACTACCCTATGCTTTTCTAACCAATCCATATGTTGTAATCTCATAGATCACAAAGGTTTACCAATAATACACATTGAATCATACAGACATAATAGACATAAGAGACAAGAACATAGATATAGAATAACATATTATATTATATCATGAGGGTTCATACATACATAGAACTGAACCGCGTTCTCATCTAGCTCAACAGCCTAATATATATGATTTACAAATAGTTACAAATAACTACCTGTTGGTTCGGTCAACCGACACGACCTTACATGGCCGACCTAATCTCTAATTAGTCATCTATTCGACTAGTTAGCTCACTAACTAGTCCGTCCAACATCTCCCCTAGGAACAAAATATTTCTTCGTCCTGAAGAAATAGGGGAGGTAATTCAACAACGTGCTGTCTTAGGTAGTTGTTTCTGGTATTGTTAGTCTTCATGGACTGTGTAGTCGGATGGTTGGTCGTTTCTGCATGCATATTTCCACAATTGCTTCTGCTTTAATGGCCAGCTGATGTTGAAATTCTGCCCAGTTTTTGGACCATGAGGTTTCCTATACCTTGGAATTCCTGATATTTCTTAACCTTCTCATCGATGGGGTTTCGACGAATTGTATTTCTTTTGTTTTTGCAGCTACAACTCTGGTTTGCTTCGGGGCCATCTTGTCAGTCTCTTGGTCGACTTTTCTTACAGGTTCTCGTCTCTCAAATTTCTGACTGCTGAATTGTTCTATCTCTTCAAAATACGGTAAATTATCTTTTTCTGGCCCAATATTTATAGATGGAGCGGGTGATGTTTCTGTCGATTGATGTATTAATGGCGGAAGTAATGGTCTAGCAAGGTCTCTGCAGTTTGCATTAAATGAGATTTGATTTTGGCACTCCTTCTGACTGTAGTCATGAAGGTGTGATTTGAACTTCGGGGTTGCTAGTCGATGTCAATCATGCGAGCGGTCGATGGTTTGGTGTCGGTTGTCGAAGTGCTGGTTATTATATCTTTCGAAGTTTCCTGTCATCTTGGGTTATGGGTGTTGGTTCTGTTTTAGGATTTTTAGATTTTATAGTTTTGTGTGACAATTATGGTCATTATATTTATGAATTTTTTATTTATTTTTAGAACTTGGTTTAATTTTTGTATCGTTTTAGTCGAGGACCATTAACAAGTTTCTGAAAAATTATGCCTTGTAATGTCCTTATTCGGACTGATCTGTTGGCATGAATCTCTTCGACAGCGTAAGGTCCCATCCATTCTGTATGTAATTTTTTGGGTTTTCCTTTCACTCGACTGTTGTATAGTAAGGACAGGTCCCCTACCGACATATTTTTGTTTTTGATATTGCAATCATGCCAAGCCTTCTGCTACTGTTTTTGGATTTCTTGATGTTGCAAAGCGAGCAGTCGGTGTTCTTCTAGCTTGCTTAATTGCATTAGTCGGTCCTTCCTGCCTTCTTCAACATTGACATGTAAAATATCTACTATGATAGGTTTTTTCTATCGAAAATGTAGTGGAACAACTGCTTCTTGGCCATAGTGTCAAAACCCCCAAATTTTCCGAAAATTTAAATTTTTTTAAATACAGCTAAATAACAAAATGTAGTAAACTAAATATTTAATTAGTTGTGCGTTACTGAATTCATTATTTGATTTATCTATTGTATTATGTGTATTTTATTGAACAGTCCCCCCCTTTTTTTTTGCTTACTGAGTTGTTTTCCTTTTTGCGACCTCAAGGTGAAACTGTCATAAGAAAATTCTGGGCTTACTTAGCTTTCGAGCTAATGCAGAAGTTTTCCTGTGCTTACAGACTTACAGGTAAGAAGTTCGGGGCTGCACAATAGTAGATTCAGTAGAAACTATAATTACTAAACAACTTCCAAGGTTTTCAGAGGTAAAATCATTTAAACTGTTTTTCCCTTTTTAGATACTAAGAAAATAAAATCGGTTTTGATGGTAAAGGCTACGACTGCCTTCTTCCTAGCAAAATGTGAAATTATAGTTCTTAATGTGTACAGAACTATTTAAATGTCCAATGTAGTCATCAAGTGTAACAATGTCTTAAATGTTTCCTTACAAGTAGTTTTTAAGAATCGCAGAGTTATTTAGCCCTTAAAAGTTACTTATTGTCAAAACTGATAACCATTGAAATGCTCAGCACTTTTGTATATCAACTTGCGGTTTTATACGACAATTACTTCATAATACCACTAGAGTTATTCTCTTAAGATGGATATCTGATCATGAACCGATTTTATACATTTACTTCCATAAATATAAAAGGAGCATGTCCTCAGTGGACTATACTCATTGAGAAAATGTATAACAATAGTTTCACGATATAACATTTATATTGGTGAATCTTGCATTAAAGAGATGAATGGCTTAACCCTTGTTATGTTACAATTTCTTGGTTAAGGACCTTTATTCCAAGTAATGCATTTATCAAATAAATGTTATTATTTCCTTTTGTAATTATTTCCCAAACTTTTTTTACTTAGGTAATTACCATAAGACCAATGGAATGAACATTATTATCAGGATATTCGCCAAAGTTTGATTCTACAATCCTCCTTAAAATCAATCATTGGTATATTATTTTATTAAAAATATAGATGTCGATTGGACGAATACCCGTTGTAAGCAATATCCTTACTTAAACATATGTGTTATTAATTCCTTCTACAATAATGTTACAAAACTTATTTTTATCAAGGTTATACTGTTTGATGAAGGAATAATTGCACACCTAGATAGAGAGGTCAAAAAAATAACATGCTATAAGAAGTTTACAGTTTCTTACCTTTAAAAGCTTATAAACCCTTATCTGATACATTCCAAGCTTGTATAGAATGTTAAGTCATGAAATTATTACCCTGATAGATTATAACCTTTTGATTGATCTTTGATTACACAACCAAGGTCTATTAGACTAGTGTTACCATGTCTTATTTCTAAAATTCTCTTATGATAATATAAAAGTATACTCATTGATCCAATGATTAATAAGCAATAGATATCATGTTAAAAAGTGCTAGGTTGTAGTGTTGACTACTCCCACGATGAATATGAGGTTATCACTTGATTTGCAATATATAAATGATGGTATATCCTAAAGTATTTAGATGATTCGTTTAAATCTTTACGCCATTGGTGAGCTCTAAGGCAAAGCTTAAATATTAACGAGTTTCTTTGTTATCATTTTCTAAATGATAGGTTGACTTCGGCTGAGGACTATAGTAGAACCTTTTAAAATCATCCAAATGATTGATAATGTCGTTCCTCATTTTTGCTCATTAATAACTATGGAAAAAAATATCCACCATGTGCAAATAATTTGCAAGGAGACATGGGATAATTTTGGCCAAGCGTCGTGAGGTTAAAAGGGCCACCTCTAACCCTAACTTGTCATTCTCTTCCCCGTCTTTTGCTCCTGTCATTCGATTGTGAAGGTTTCATTTGCTTTGTCCCTTTGAGTAATGCTACTACTGTTTTCCTGCATGTTCCACCCTCGTTAGCTTGCTTCTTTCCGGAAAATCCTATTTTATGAGTGTTCTTCCTTCTATGGCTCATTAATGAGCAAAGTGACTTTCCCTTCTAAGTTTTGGTTTGTCATTGTGATAGATCCCGCATTTTCTTGCACTCAGTCGATGTGGCTGTTAACTCTGTAAGTAAACTTCTCCCTACCTTCTTGCAGCGATGAAGGGTCTCCTTCTCCTCGCACTGGTGGTTGTTTTTCTGATTGCAGGAGGTCATGCTTCCCTCGAATTCTAGGTACGAAGCTGTTATTACTTACGATACTTCGCAGTCTGGTCTCTTTATATAAATAAGTGTTCATTTCGTAAGTAGGGTATTAATATTATTTTTCTTATTGTTACAGGTGACGACTCAACGTTTCGGGAAAAGAAAACAGAGTGAGATTGGAACGGTTTGCTAGCTTCCAGTAACCCCTGGACTTTCCATGGCCGTTCTATCTTGTTCAAACCCTCATGGAAGAGTTAAGGGTTGGTCGTTGTGGCCTGAATGACCCTTATGGGTTTTGGTTATTCTGGTTGTTTGCTTCACCATTTTTCATGGTTGTTAAGACCCTTGCTTAATGTAGGGTTCTCTGGCTTCAGCCGTGAGTGTACATTTTGTCTTGTTTTATAATACTGTGTTTATATAAATAAAAAGAACAGGCTGTAAAATCCTCCCTCTGTGGATTTTCAATACGGCAATGAGTAAAATACTGAACTGGGTTCTACAGTTGTTAACTCTATTGTATTTTGGATGACTAGGGTTTTTACCCTAATATTTGATAGTATAAGAAAAATATCACAGCTCCTTTTAAATTACTGTTAAATTATACTGCGCTTCTCCAACATATGATGGTTACTAGTTATGTTTTATAATATATAGTTAAGCTCGATAAGTCGAGCATTCTGTCACTCTGTTGTTTACTTCATGTTCGATTATGTAATTAATTTCTACCTTAATATTTTTTTTAATATAAATTTATCATTAGGGTTTCTGTATCTGGATTATACAATGAATTTCTTGTTATTAAGAAATTGTAAGTGTTGATATATAGTTTATACCCTTCAAATATATAGGGTCTTTATGTTTTTTTTTTTAACAATGTTCTTAAGTACTGTCAGTTTATCTTGTAGCACAGAAAGTATAATTAGTTTAAGTTTGCAGTTAATGTAATAAGAACATTACCTTAATTTCAAAAATAATAATATTCCTATAATGTATGTAATAAAAAGTATATTGTTATTAATATAATAGGGATGTTATCTTTCTCGAGAGTACTAAAGCTTCTATGGTTAATATTCTTAGTTTATTTTATAAGTACATAGAAAGATAGCATTCTGTTGTCTATTTCTTGTGTCATTTATGCTAAATACTTTATAAAGTTCTTTTAGTATTTAGTTTGTCTTATTAGTTATGATATTTGTATATAAAAAAAAAACAAAATCAATTAACACTATCTAGGATCTATCTCATAAATATATATAGTAACATTCATTTACACTTTTTGAAAGATAGATTAATAGCTCTAGACATTGTTCGAGCTTAGTTTAAATATGAAGAAAGAAAATAATGAAATGATTACATTACTAATCATACATAAAATCTAAACCAGCTTGGTTTAACAGTAGAATTTAATCAATATTTAACTACTCCTACTTTCAGTTTTGTTATTAGACATATAATAGTTAAATTATTTTACACTGGAAGGAAGAAGTTGTAAGGTTTAAACAGCAGGTATATCTAGTCTAACCCTACTCCAGTGCAACTATTATATTCTTCTATTTGCTTTTAAAATAATAAAACTACTGAAAGTAAATACTGTACAAGGAAATAGTTTTATCTAAGAACACATGCTACTGTCAGTAAAAATATCTCTTCTGATAATAGATAAAGAAACAATCTACTATTCTACATTCTCATCATACCATCTTTATTTATAATTTTACCCCTGTGCTGGAGTATGGTTTGGTTACTCCAAATGAGGAAAAACACAGGAGGGGTTTTGTTTTCCATCAAAAGATTCTATTACTACACAAACTAAAACAATTTCATTACTAAACCATCTAAATCTTTACATCATAAACTACAAACATAACATTCAACCATACACAGTTATTAAAACAAAGACTGTTAGAGAACAAAACCTGTTTTTTTTTTTAACTTGGACAATAATAGCAATGGGAGGCTATTCCTCCCTACCAACTCCTGGAGAGTGCTCAAAAAACGACTCCTCAAGACCCCCGAGCTTGCTCTATTCTCCTTGGCTGGAACTAGGTGCAGCAATAATCAAGTACCACTCTTTAGACTTAGTACAAATCTTGAACTTTTCAGTAAGTTCTCCCAGCTTATAAGCTGTAACAGACCAAGTTACTGCAGAATTCCTCTTAGAACACCTTCCTTACTAATTTCCCTTTTTTCCCAATGAATTCCTTGAATAGCATTCCTCCTGAAGATTCTTCTCTGGAAAATATCTGAGCCACCTCAGCTCTATTCATTGGGTACTTCTAAAAAATTGCCTAGGTCTTTTTGGGTTAGTTGTCATTTATTGAGCCACCTGCTCTGATCCCACTTTTTGGGGGACCATGACCCCAACTATAGGGAAGTTGCCACCTACAACCTAGGAAGTGTTTGAGGATGTTGCCACTTGTCTTTTTCCCTCCACCTAGTTCCTTCCACCAGTTTGACCAGTAACCTCTTATTAACAGCTCTCCCATGCTGTTGTCTCCATTTTTATTTATTAATAATAAAATATTCAGAATTACATTCCACTTCTTTTGACTCTGCTGAGTCATCAATTCCTACTTAGCATTAAATTTAACATAATGTATTAGGAAATATAATTAAAAAAATTAACATTATTTTACAAAATTGGGGTATGTGACATACACACCCCCTTAAAATGTAACATCGTCCTCGATGTTACTTATTCTTCATCCTCTGCAACCTCGTGGAACAGATTCGGGTATGCCTCCCGCATCTTACTTTCTAGTTCCCAGGTAGCCTCTTCAGGACTAAGGTGTTTCCATTGCACCTTCACCTGTCCAATGGTGCGGTTAGGCAGAGTAATTTCCCTCCTCCCGAGAATACAGTCCGGTTCCACCAGAATTTCTCCTTCTGGTTCCACATGTACAACATTCCAATCAACTACATGAGTAGCATCATGAACATACTTTTTCAAAACAGAGATATGAAAAACATTATGTACTTTCAAGTTAAGTGGTAATGCTAGCTGGTATGCAACTTGACCAATTCTAGATAAAATTTCAAACGGACCACAGTAACGTGGTGCTAACTTGGCACAAATCCCCAGTCTTAGAGAGATTTTGTTTTGCCTTACCTTTATAAATACATGCTCACCTACCTGGAACTCCTTGGGAGTTCTTTTCAAATATGCTTGGCTCTTTTGTCGATCCTGTGCCACCTTCAAATTTTCCTGCACTTGTTTCACAATCTCTTCCATTTCTTTCAATAATTCTGGTCCTAACACCAATATATCTACTGGATTATTCTAGGAGATAGGAGTGCTGCATTTACGTCCATACAAAATTTCAAATGGACTAAACTTAGCTGATGACTGATAGTTATTATTATATGCAAACTCTACTAGATGCAAGTAGTCTTCCCACTTACCTGGCTGATCTTTAACATACATCCTTAACAAATCCTCCAGCACCTGATTCACTCTTTCAGTCTATCCATCTGTTTGAGGATGGAAGGAGGTGCTGAAATTCAGTGTTGTATTTAATCCCTTAAACAAGGACTTCCAAAAAATCCCTGTCAATTTAGGATCCCTGCATTAGAGGAAATTTGGGGTCTAAAATGGGCCTTATAAGAAAACGTGCCAAAATAAGTTTTTGTGAGTTGGAATTCAAAAACCAATATAATTTCAATAAAATAAGTGAACCATAATGGTTGAATTGACATATTTGTCATTAAAAAAAACTACTTTTTTTGTTCGTATTTTCGTCATATCTCACTGTGTTTTTACTCAAATTTCGATCTGGAGAGCTCGTTGGATGTGTAATTTGATTCTGCATCCAACAAGTACCACACTGCATACTTTTGATGGACCCCGCTACCCCAAAAACAAGAAATACCTGAAAAAATGTGATGATGACATCATCATCACATTTTTTCAGGTATTTC
>LPNX010416833.1:98853-160841 GCA_001517045.1 Pseudotsuga menziesii
CTGAAATTATAACTTTCGGTACTCCATGCAACCGAAAAATCTGCTTTAAGAATATATCAGCTATATTGGCAGCCTTGTAAGTAGTTTTGATAGGAATAAAATGTGTTGCCTTGCTCAACTTGTCAACTACCACCATAATAGAGTCATTTGGATTTTGATTTCTGGGTAGTCCAGTAATAAAATCTAAGCTAATCACCTCCCATTTCCAACTAGGAATAGGTAAAGGTTGTAGCAAACCGGCTGGATGTTGGTGTTCGGTTTTCACTTGTTGACAGTCCAAACATCTAGCAATGTATTCAACTACTTCAGATTTCATATTAGACCAGAAATATTTTTTTCTTAGCATGGTTATAGTCTTTTGGTAACCTGGATGTCCTGAGTAAGGTGTTTTATGGATTTCGTCCAGAATCAACAACTTAACCTTAGACACATTAGGCACATACAGTTTATCGTTAAATAATAAAAATCCATCTTCATTTAGACTATAACCTTTTATTAAGATTTCTGTAGGTTTCTCTTTAGCTATAACTTGTAACTTCTGATAAATTTCATCCTGTTTTACCCCTTCTGTAAGCTGTTCATTTAAATCAAAAGCATAAGTGTTGATTTCTGTTGTAAAGCTCAGCTTTGCGTTTCTGCTTAAAGCATCAGCCACCTTATTTTCCTTACCCTTTATGTGTTGAATTTCAAAATCATATTCACTCAAGAAGGCTAACCACCTTGCTTTTCTTGCATTTAAGTTAGGCTGATCTAAAAGATATTTCAGTCCTTTATTATCAGTCATTAAAATAATTTTTCTACCTATTAGATGATGTCGTCACATTTTTAAGGCATGTATAACAGCCGCAAGTTCTAGATCATAAGTTGTGTAATTCTTTTCATGAATTTTTAACTTCCTGGACTCATAGGAAATGACATGCCCGTCTTGAGTCAGCACATCGCCTAAGCCATCATTATAGGCATCTGTGCATACCATGAAATCCTTATTAGGATCTGCTATTCTTAGAATAGGCGCACTTGTTAATAAGGTTTTTAATTTCTTAACACTTTCTTCACATTTTAAGTTCCAATCAAAATTCTTGCCTTTCTTTTGCAAGGAAGTAATCGGATTTACTATTTTTGAAAAGCCTTCAATGAATCTCCAGTAATCTCCATGAATGACCTAACATCTGTTACATCTTTTGGAACCGGCCAATCTTCGATTGCCCGAATCTTTTCAAGATCGACTGAAATCCCTTCCTTAGTCACTACGTGACCTAAGTATTGGATTTCATCCTTAAAGAAGTCACACTTGCTAAACTTCGCAAAGAGTTGTTGTTCCCGCAACTGTTGTAAAACTATATTTAGGTGTTCTTTATGTTCTTCTTCCGTTTTATAGTAGATTAAGATGTCATCGATAAACACGACAACAAATTTATCTAAGTATTTATGCATTATATTATTTATTAAGCACATAAAGACAGCTGGGGCATTGGTAAGCCCAAATGGCATTACAACAAACTCGTAGTGTCCATACCTTGTTCTGAAGGCTGTCTTAAAGATATATTCATCTTTAATTCTTACTTGATGATATCCTAACCTCAGGTCTATCTTTGAGAACTCTATGGCTCCACGTAGTTGATCAAATAGATCATCTATGCGGGGCAATGGATATCTGTTTTTAATAGTCGTCTTGTTTAGTTAATGATAGTCTATGCATAGTCGCATAGTTTCATCTTTCTTTTTGACAGAGATGACCGGTGCTCCCTAAGGAGACACACTAGGTCGAATGTACTTCTTATTAATTAACTCTTTTAGTTGTGATTTTAACTCAGTAAGTTCTAAAATATTCATTCGATATGGAGCTTTCGAGCTAGGTACCGCACCTGGCACCAACTCAATAGTGAAATCCAGTTCCCTCCTAGGAGGTAATCCTGGAATTTCTTATGGGAATACGTCTATAAATTCGTTTAAAACAAGAATATCTTCTATTTTTAACTTATCTGTTTTAGATTTACTTGCCTCATCTGTAATAGTTACAGCATAGGCTTTACACCCTTTTTTAACATCTCTTTTAAGTTTCAAAGCAGAAATTTGTCTGATTACAGTTTTTCTAGGAATACCCTTAACCTTTACTGGTTGTTCATTACTATTTACGCATGTAAAATTTTTATCGTAACAATTTAAAACTACCTTATGCTGCTCTAACCAATCCATGCCAATTAGTAAACCATATGAGCCAAGTGGCAAAACATTAAGCTTAACTGTAGTTTTAAATTCATCCATAAATAAAGCACATTCTTTCACAAAACAGGTTACTTTTCTTTTTACCCCTGTGGCTAATTGAACTAGCTAGGAATTATCAAACTTATCAACAGACAAATTACATTTTTCTACTATCTGAGGTGCAATGTAACTAAGACTGGCTCCTGGATTGATTAAAATGGTTATAGGGGTTTGGTTAATCATACCTTCCACTTTCACCATGGAAGTTTGATAGTCAGCTTGGCGGTTTTCCAATGCTACATTTATTTTGGGTGCTGCATTTATTTTGGGCATAGTCCTCGCGAGTTCTCCAACGGTCATTTCCTCCTGCATAGTGTGAATATTGCCTACAGAATTTTTTCGATTTGGGCAGACTAAGGCATAGTGCAGGCCATTACATTCCTAGCACTTAACATACTCCTTACGTTCAAATCTCTTGGTAAAATTCCCATGGTTATTTGCAGCGTCTTTTCCCTTGAAATTATTTGAATTATTAGAAGTACCATTTCTATTTCCCTGGAAATTCTTATTGTTAGAATAATTTTTATTCTTGTTATTTTTGAAATTCCTCTGGGGTACAAATTCCTTCTTCTTAAACTCAGGCTGATTGTTGTTTTTCTTAGCCTTCCAGTTGGCTAAGCCTTCTTTCTTCTTGTTCTATTCAAAACAGAAATTAGCCTTCTGCATGGCTTCCTCTAGAGTCTTTGGGTTATCATACTCAATTCTGTCCTTGATATGATATGGTAGACAGCTGAGAAACCGCTGCACTTTAGGTTTCTTGTCTACTAAGTAAGGTACATACCTCAGCAAGCTTAAGAATTTACTGTTCAAGTCCTTCATAGTCATTGAACCTAACTTCAATTCATAAAATTCTTTAGCTCTTTCTTCATAATATTGTTCGGACAAATTTTTTTTCTTGAAGTACCTTTTAAAAGTACTCCAATTAAATTCTTTTTCCCTGATACCCTTGACTCTCTTCATATCTTGCCACCATATGTCTACTTTTTCGAAAAGATTATAGATTGTCATTCTTGTCTTCAGCTGATTTGAATAATTGTATATATGAAAATACTTCCTCATCCTGGATAACCAGGACTCTGCTTCTTCCCCTTTTTCGGTCTCTCCATTAAAAGTTGGGGGCTTTATCTTTTTAAACTCCCCTGAAATCTCCTCATATGATCTGTACTTCTTCTTTCTGTCATACAACTCAGCCTCACTACTGTCACTAGTAGTGTGGTAGCTTTGTCATTCACCAAACCCTTCAGATGATGATCTGCTTTCAGTTTTTTCCAACTTCATCTTTTTAGATCTTCTTTGATGACTAAGATCCTCAGATTCTGATCTTTTGCTCTTTCCTTCAGTTTGGAACTTTTCCATTAAAATTTGGTTCAACTCTTCTTGAGCCTTCAAAATTATCTCATTCTCCTTCTTGAATAATTCCATTCCAGTCTTCAAATCTTTAACAGTCTGCAACAGCTCTGAAGAGTTGGCAGCCTCCTCCTCTAACATAGGTTCTCTGGGCAATTGTCTTGTCTCTGTGTCTAGAGACTCCTCCTGAGCATACTCTCCCAGCTTCTTCATACCTGCCTGTTAAATTCTAGAAAAAAAAAAGAAGTTTTCTGTTCTTTACATAAAACAGAATATATGTTACTATATTATTTTACTTTACTATTCTATGGAATCTAGTTGGGCTGCATCAAGGCCTAGTGTTTGAACCTTGTGCTCTGATACCACATGTCAAAACCCCCAAATTTTATGAAAATTTTAAAATTTTTAAATACAGCTAAATAACAAAATGCGGTCAACTAAATATTTAATTAGTTGTGTGTTACTGAATTCGTTATTTGATTTATCTATTGTATTATGTGTATTTTATTGAACAGTCCCCCCCCCCTTTTTTTTTGCTTACTGACTTGTTTTCCTCTTTGCGACCTCAAGGTGAAATTGTCATAAGAAAATTCTAGGCTTACTTAGCTTTCGAGCTACTGCAGAAGTTTTCCTGTGCTTACAGACTTACAGGTAAGAAGTTCGGGGCTGCACAATAATAGATTCAATAGAAACTATAGTTACTAAACAACTTCCAAGGTTTTCAGAGGTAAAATCATTTAAACTGTTTTTCCCTTTTTAGATACTAAGAAAAGAAAATCAGTTTTGATGGTAAAGGCTACGGCTGCCTTCTTCCTAGAAAAATGTGAAATTATAGTTCTTAATGTGTGCAGAACTATTTAAATGTCCAATGTAGTCATCAGGTGTAACAATGTCTTAAATGTTTCCTTACAAGTAGTTTTTAAGAATGGCAGAGTTATTTTGCCCTTAAAAGTTACTTATTGTCAAAACTGATAACCATTGAAATGCTCAGCACTTTTGTATATCAACTTGCGATTTATACGACAATTACTTCATAATACCACTAGAGTTATTCTCTTAAGATGGATATCTGATCATGAACCGATTTTATACATTTACTTCCATAAATATAAAAGGAGCATTTCCTCAGTGGACTATACTCATTGAGAAAATGTATAACAATAGTTTCACGATCTAACAATAGGTAATTACCATAAGACCAATGGAATGAACATTATTATCAGGATATTCGCCAAAGTTTGATTCTACAAACCTCCTTAAAATCAATCATTGGTATATTGTTTTATTAAAAATATAGATGTTAGTTGGACGAATACCCATTGTAAGCAATATCCTTACTTAAACATATGTGTTATTAATTCCTTCTACAATAATGTTACAAAGCTTATTTTTATCAAGGTTATACTGTTTGATGAAGGAATAATTCCACACCTAAATAGAGAGGTCAAAAAAATAACATGCTATAAGAAGTTTACAGTTTCTGACCTTTAAAAGCTTATAAACCCTTATCTGATACATTCCAAGCTTGTATAGAATGTTAAGTCATGAACTTATTACCCTGATAGATTATAACCTTTTGATTGATCTTTGATTACACAACCAAGGTCTATTAGACTAGTGTTACCATGTCTTATTTATAAAATTCTCTTATGATAATATAAAAGTATACTCATTGATCCAATGATTAATAAGCAATAGATATCATGATAAAAAGTGCTAGGTCGTAGTGTTGACTACTCCCACGATGAATATGAGGTTATCACTTGATTTGCAATATATAAACGATGGTATATCCTAAAGTATTTAGATGAGTTGTTTAAATCTTTACACCATTGGTGAGCTCTAAGGCAAAGCTTAAATATTAACGAGTTTCTTTGTTATCATGTTCTAAATGATAGGTTGACTTCAGCTGAGGACTATAGTAGAACCTTTTGAACTCAGCCAAATGATTGATAATGTCGTTTCTTGTTTTTGCTGATTGAGAACTATGGAAAAAAATATCCACCGTGTGCAAATAATTTGCAAGGAGACGTGGCATAATTTTGGCCAAGCATCGTGAGGTTAAAAGGGCCACCTCTAACCCTAACTCGTCATTCTCTTCCCCGTATTTTGCTCCTGTCGTTCGGCTGCGAAGCTTTCTTTTGCTTTGTCCCTTTGAGTAATGTTGCTATTGTCTTCCTGCATGTTCCACCCTCATTAGCTTGCTCCTCTCTGAAAAATCCTATTTTATGAGTGTTCTTCCTTCTGTGGCTAGTTAATGAGCAAAGTGACTTTCCATTATAAGTTATGGGTTGTCATTGTGATAGCTCCCACGTTTTCTTGCACTTAGTCGCTGTGGATGTTAACTCTTTCAGTAAACTTCTCCCTAACTTCTTGCAGCGATGAAGGGTCTCCTTCTCCTCGCACTGGTGGTTGTTTTTCTGATCGCAGGAGGTCATGCTTCCCTTGAATTCTAGGTACGAAGCTGTTATTACTTACGATACTTCGCATTTTGGTATCTTTATATAAATAAGTGTTCATTTCGTAAGTAGGGTATTAATATTATTTTTCTTCTTGTTACAGGTGATGACTCAACATTTCGGGAAAAGAAAACAGAGTGAGATTGGAACTGTTTGCTAGCTTCCGGTAAGACCTGGACTTTCCATGGCCATTCTATCTTGTTCAAACCCTCATGGAAAAGTTAAGGGTTGGTCGTTGTGGCCTGAATGACCCGTATGGGTTTTGCTTATTCTGGTTGTTTGCATCGCTGTTTTTCATGGTTTTTATGACCCTTGCTTAATGCAGGGTTCTTCGGCTTCAGCCGTGAGTGTACATTTTGTCTTGTTTTATAATACTGTGTTTATATAAATAAAAAGAACAGGCTGTAAAAGCCTCCCTCTGTGGATTTTCAATATGGTCGTGAGTAAAATACTGAACTGGGTTCTACATTTGTTAACTCTGTTGTATTTTGGATGACTAGGGTTTTAACCCTAATTTTTGACAGTATAAGAAAAATATCACAGCTCCTTTTAAATTACTGTTAAATTATACCATGCTTCTGCAACATATGAGGGTTACTAGTTATGTTTTATAATATATAGTTAAGCTCGATAAGTCGAGCATTCTGTCACTCTGTTGTTTACTTCATGTTCGATTATGCACTTGATTTCTACCTTAATATATTTTTTTTTATAAATTTATCGTTAGGGTTTCTGTATCTGGATTATACATTGAATTTATTGTTATTAAGAAATTGTAAGTGTTGATATATAGTTTATACCCTTCAAATATATAGGGTCTTTATGTTTTGTTTTTTTTTTTAAAGCAATGTTCTTAAGTACTGTCAGTTTATCTTGTAGCACAGAAAGTATAATTAGTTTAAGTTTTCAGTTAATGTAATAAGAACATTACCTTAATTTCAAAAATAATAATATTCCTATAATGTATGTAATAAAAAGTATATTGTTATTAATATAATAAGGATGTTATCTTTCTTGAGAGTAATAAAGCTTCTATGGTTAAAATTCTTAGTTTATTTTATAAGTACATAGAAATATAGCATTCTGTTGTCTATTTCTTGTGCCATTTATGCTAAATACTTTATAAAGTTCTTTTAGTATTTAGTTTGTCTTATTAGTTATGATATTTGTATATATATAAAAAAAGAAATCAATTAACACTATCTAGGATCTATCTCATAAATATATATAGTAACATTCATTTACACTTTCTGAAAGATAGATTAACAGCTCTAGACATTGTTTGAGCTTAGTTTAAATAAGAAGAAAGAAAATAATGAAATGATTACATTACTAATCATACATAAAATCTAAACCAGCTTGGTTTGACAGTAGAATTTAATCAATATTTAACTACTCCTACTTTCAGTTTTGTTATTAGACATATAATAGTTAAATTATTTTACACTAGAAGGAAGAAGCTGTAAGGTTTAGCCAGTAGGTATATCTAATCTAACCCTACTCCAGTGTGACTATTATATTCTTCTATTTTTTTTTTAAATAATAAAACTACTGAAATTAAATACTGTACAAGGAAATAGTTTTATCTAAGAACACATGCTACTGTCAGTAAAAATATCTCTTCTGATAATAGATAAAGAAACAATCTACTATTCTACATTCTCATCTTACCATCTTTATTTATAATTTTACCCCTGTGCTGGAGTACAATCTTGTCACTCCAGATTAGGAAAAACACAGGAGGGGTTTTGTTTTCCATCAAAAGATTCTATTACTACATAAATTAAAACAATTTCATTACTAAACCATCTAAATCTTTACATCATAAACTACAAACATAACATTCAACCATACACAGTTATTAAAACAAAGACTGTTAGAGAACATAACCTGTTTTTTTTAAACTTGGACAACAACAGCAATGGGAGGCCGTTCCTCCCTACCAACTCCTGGAGAGCGCTCAAACAATGACTCCTCAGGACCCCCAAGCTTGCTCTGGTCTCCTTGGCTGGAACTAGGTGCAGCAATAATCAAGTACCACTCTTCAGAATTAGTACAAATCCTAAACTTATTAGTAAGTTATCCCAGCTTACAAGCTGTAACAAACCAAGTTACTGTAGAATTCCTCTCAGAACACCTTCCTTACTAATTTCCCTTTTTCCCCAATGAATTCCCTGAATAGAATTCCTCCTGAATGATTCTTCTCTGGAAAATATCTGAGCCACCTCAGCTCTATTCATTGGGTACTTTTAAAAGATTGCCTAGGTCTTTTTGGGTTAGTTGTTATTTATTGAGCCACCTACTCTGATCCCACTTTCTCGGGGGATCATGACCCCAATTGTAGGGAAATTGCCACCTGCAACCTAGGAAGTGTTTGAGGATGCTGCCACTTGTCTTTTTCCCTCCACCTAGTTCCTTCCACCAGTTTGACCAATAACCTCTTATTAATAGCTCTCCCATGCTGTTGTCTCCATTTTTATTTATTAATAATAAAATATTCAGAATTACATTCCACTTCTTTTGACTCTGCTGAGTCATCAGTTCCTACTTAGCATTAAATTTAACATAATGTCTTAGAAAATATAATTAAAACAATTAACATTATTTTACAAAATTGGGGTATGTGACACATAGACTAGTTAGAATGGTGTTTGGTTGGTTGAACGCTTGTATGCTATTCTGTAAGCCCATAGTACTGCGGGTATCTTTTTGTCCCAATAATCTTTGTTGTTGTTACATATTTTTGTTAGGTCCCTTGTTAATGTTTTGTTGAATGCGTCGATTGCTCCATTTGACTGAGGGTGATAAGCTGTACTACGTCGATTGTCAATTTTGAATTGGTCTGTTAGTGCTTTGATGGTTTTGTTAATAAAGTGTGAACCTTGGTCACTGATTAGGGTTATTGGGCATCCAAATCTGGTAATTATATTTTCGTAGATAAATTTAGCAGCTATCTCACTGGAACATGAGTCAACAAGTTCTGCTTCTCCCCACTTGGTCACATATTCTACTATGGTTATTACATATCTTGCACCTATTATTGTTGCTGGTATCAAGAATGGTCCTATGAAGTCGATGGCCCACATTTGAAATGTCAAACTTTAGTTTACTGATATCAAGGGAATTTCTGTACTAGGAAGAGGTCGACCCAGTCGTTGACATCTGTCACATTGCCTCACAAAATTTTTACAATCCTTGTATAGTGTTGGCCACCATAGCCTTGACATTGGATTTTCTTGGTATTTGTATCTGCTTGAAAATGTCCTCCCACTGGTCCATAGTGTGCTTCGTACATGATATTATCTCTTTCGTGTTCTAATACGCATCCTTTGAGGATGTCATCCAGGCCCATTTTATATAAAAATCCATTTATGAGGCTATATGGTGCAACTTTCATAGCTAAGATTTGTTTCTTTTTCATTCTCATGCCCTCTGGTGCTTAACCACTTTCTAAGAATTGAGATATTTCCTCTAATTATGCTAGAATTGCTTCTATTCGAAATAAGTGTGCATCTAGTAGGTCGTTTTCGACTCTTATCGGCTCCTCTCCTATGTCGATTTGTGACAAGTGGTTGGGTCCAACAATTAATTTTCTTGGTCTAACAACGACTTCAAATTTGAATTCTTGGAATAGTAGTAGCCATCGACAAATTCTCCCATGGTGCAAGGGTTTGTTTACAAGGTATTTTAATTCTTGGTGGTCAGTATAAAAGATGAAATGGTTGGCTAGTAGGTAATGTCTATACTTCTGTAGTGCAAAAACCATTCCTAATGCTTCTCTCTTTGTTGTTGAATAGTTTCTTTCCACCTTATTTAGTTTTCTACTGCTGTAAACTATGGGGTAATCCATTCCGTCATCCCCTGGTTGTGTTAAGATCACTCCTATTTCTAGGCCTGATGCGTTGATGTGTTGATGTGTACATGAAATTTGATCGACCAATTCGGGAACCTTAGGATGGGTGCCTTGACTAGCTTCCTTTGTAGTGTTTCAAATGATATGTTACATTCATCTATCCAGTCGAACTCTTGATCTTCTCTTAATAGTTCTTCCAATGGATAGGTAATATCTGAATAGTATCTCATAAATTTCCTGTAATATCCTATATTACCAAGTAGTACCTTGACTTGTTTATGGTTCACTGGTGGTTTTAAGTCGAGGATAAATTTTATTTTTGTAAAGTCGACCTTGATGCCTTCTTTGCATTCAATGTGTCCTAATAGTATCCCTATAAGAGTTAGGAATATGCATTTCCTTATGTTCATAGATAGCTGGATTTGTCGACATCGGTAGTACCTTGACTTGTTTAGGGTTCACTGGTGGTTTTAAGTCGAGGATAAATTTTATTTTTGCAAAGTCAACCTTGATGCCTTCTTTGCATTCAATGTGTCCTAATAGTATCCCTATAAGAGTTAGGAATATGCATTTCCTTATGTTCATAGATAGCTGTATTTGTCGACATCGTTCCAACATGACCCTTAGCCATTTGTAGTGATCTTTCAGCATAGAGTATATTGTCCAATCATCGAAATATACTGCCATTGTTTTGTAGATATATTCTTGAAATGTTTTGACCACAATTCTTGAAAATACTGCAAGTGCATTTTTTAGACCAAAAGGCATAGCTCTGTAGGAAAATGAGCCAAATTCACATACAAATGTTGTCTTTTTCTGGTCTCCTTTGGCTATTGGTACTTGGTTGTAACCTAAGAATCCGTCTGTAAATGAGTAGCATTCATGTCCTGCGACTTCATTTAGGATTTGATCTGCATAGGGTGTTAGGAATGGGTCTGTTAAGGTGGATTTGTTTAATTCTCTGAAGTCGACACAGATCCTTAGCTTTGTCGAGTCGTGTTTCTTTGGTTGTACAACCATTGGACTTTCCCATTTTGATTGGTCAATAGGGTAGATAATTCCTACTACAAGCATATTATCAATCTCTTTCTTGACTATCTCTTTGTATTTATGAGCTAATTTATATGGCCTCTTCTTTACAGGTCGAACATCAGGTTTAATGTCGATCTTCATTTCTCCCATTTCATGGACTAGAATTTTGAGATATTTGTAGTCTCTAGCGAATACATCCTGGAATTCTTTTAGTAAGTTTACTATTTCGGTTGTTCGTTCTTCACTTCAGTAATCGTCAATTTTTTCCATTTTTGGTCGATCATTGTTTGATATGTCAAATTCTTTAGTTTTCACTTTGGCATCTAACCATTCTGGTGCTTTGGCTGCATTTATTAGTCAACTACCTTCTTTGAATTATGAAAATGTAGCAAGAAAGTCTGCTGCAGTCATTCAGTCGGTATCTTCTTTGTCGGCTGTCTTGACTTTAAGTACCGTGCGAACTGGTTTTGTTGTTTCTGAATGGTATGATTTCCATCGAAAGCTTTTCCCTTCTGGATTTCCATTTTCCATTTGTAGTCTTGTTGACTGTGGTATTGTCTTGGTTTGTATGTTATTACATGTTATTGTCATTCGATCATAATTTTGTGTTAGGGTGTTGTTCCCAGTCGGTTCTATAAATGCTTTGAATTGTTTTGTAGTTTCAACTAAATTTTTGTTTTGTGGTATAAAGCTGAAGTCTTTGATGAAGTTCTCTCTAAGTTCATGCCATTGAAATGTTTCACCCTGTGCTTCTTCCATTTTGTACCATTTTTTTGGTAAGTTGGATAACGTCAATGGAAATAGGTGTGGCCATGTACGTTCATCTTTATACCCAAGTCTTTTCCACTTTTTTTCGCATGTTCTTATGTGTTCTTCTGGGTCCTACCCCTGGATGAACATAGGTATTTGTGCTTGTTTGGTGAGCCTCTTTCCTTCGAATCTTTCTACAAGGTAAGTCGAAGCTATTGTCCATGTCTGCAATCTTGATTGATGGGTATCCCACCATCTAGCTGCTTGTCCTATGAAGGTTTCTACTAAGCTTTGTAATCGACCATGTTCACCAATGTTTTTAGATACTTATTCTATATGCATAACTGGTGATTCTCTTTTTTTGTGTCTTGGGATTTGTCTGATACTTATATTTGTTGGTTTTAAAGTAGGGTATTCCTTGCTTTTCTTTGAATATTTTTAGGATGATGGAAACTAAGAAACATTGTTGGACTAGTTTCTTCTGCACTATTTATATGGTCCAACAACCTTTTGCTTGTGTCTCATAGTTTTCAACTTCCCAATCATATAATTCTACGTCTCAGTTGTATCCTACTGAATCTTGATTGCCTAAGTGGATCTCGCCATAGACATTGGGTTCTGTGTAGTCTTCATTATTTTGTATTTGATATAATTGTCGGATGTAAATTTCTTCATCAATAGGTTCTATCCAAGGTTATCCTTGGGATGGATGGATAGGTACTATAACTTTCTATCCATTCCCTTTTATTTTTATCCTTTCTTTATCTAAAGATATTGATGCTTTCATTTTTCTTCCCCTTGGCCGGCCTAGTAAAGTTGGGAAGGAACTGGATCCTTCCTTAGGGTCAATAATTTCAAAGTCGACTTTGGTCGATATTCCTTTTATTGTCATATCAACATTTCTCCAAACTTCGATAGGTTCGATCAGACCTTGGTTGGCTAATTTGAGGTATATTCTTGACTCATATAGTAGAGGTCTACCCAATTGTTCCCAAGTGTCGCGAGTCATAATATTTACTTGTGAGCCGAAGTCAAGTACAACTTGTCGAACATGGTATCCTTTGATTTCTAGGTTTATAAGTGGCTCGGCATCACTTTTGTCCATTTGGTTTAAACTGGATATGTTTTTTGTTTGTTTTTCTGTATTATTATTATGCTTCATATTATACAATAATTCAATGAATTGAGATACCACTTTATCATCTTGTACTAAACGTATTAATTATTTAACTATGCTTTGTCGACTATTATCAGCTTCTTCTTGTCTAGCAAATTCTTTAAATATATTCATTGTGTCATTATATAATTGTTTTTTTTTAGCTGGGTTAGGATAATCATTTTTTTCTTTTATTTTAATTATGCGTGGATTATCACTCCCAATGTTTGTCCCTTATCGGGTTACTATATACAGATTCTTCATATTGATTACATCATGTTTTTGAACGCACGACAAGACATTAATGTTTTTATTTTTATTGATGTTATCAAGTATAGTAGGGAAATCCTCTAATGAGTGATCATCGACTCCACAGCTAGTACAAAATTTTAAATTGGTTCTGTCCTTGTATGGGAAATCTGCATATCAATGACCTTCTTTATAGCATGTAAAACACTGGATGGGCCAACATGGTCGATTGTCGCGATTCACAGAGAATCGACCTCGACCTCCGTATCCTCCACAATGGTTGTCGAACCGGCACTCATATCGATGGCCTTCATATCTTTGATTATTCGGTTCATTTTGATCATTGCTTCACTGGTTGTTAGCGTTGTTCTGTGCAACTGCATTTGTCTGGTAGACTGCTTGGTAGTTTTGTCGGTTCTTTAAGTTTAAGTGGCAGTCGGTCGTTGCGTGACTTTTTACTTCACAGATTACACACCAAGATGCTTTGCCATTTTTCATGTTATACGAGCAATATTTCATTGTGTGTTCTCCATGTTCTTAGCAGAGGTCGTAGAAGCATTTTGTCTGAAAAAATCAAACGTCCTGTTGACCTATGTCTTGTCGACAATTATCTTTAGCGTGTCCGGCCATTGAGCATTTTGTGCACTAGACATTTTGATTCTTGAGGTTCAGCTCTTTCAATGATTTCTGCATGATTTCTAGCTGTTCTTCCAGTCTAGTATCCATAGGATATGCTGGGAAATCTTGATCCATCATGACTTGTAAAGCTTTGGTAAGCGCATATTCATAAGTTTTAAACGTCTCCAAGCTTATGTGTTACTGAATTTTCTGTGATAGACCTGCAAGGAACCATTGAATTAATAGTTGTTCATCAATTACATAATCTAGTTGGATGAGGAGGTCTTTCCAATGTTTGTCATATTATCGGATAGACTCTGTTGGCTTTTGAGATGTTGTTTTCAACTTGTTGGCTGCCAAATGTTTTGCGTCTGGAGTTTTAAAGAAAGACAAGAATTGCGCTTTAATTTCTGCTTTAGATGCTTGGGGAGTTCTCTTGATATAGGTCATGTACCATGTTAGTGCTCTTTTCCTCAAGGCACCGACGAACTGTGCCATCTGTCGATCTTCAGTTGTAACCTGATTTTCCTCCCATGTTGACTCACAGACAAACCAATGTTGTCTAGGATCTTCATCACCCTCGTATAGAGGGATATGTGCTAATCCGTGACCCATGTCGGATTCGCTATCGCTATCTCCTCCAGGAGGTGGCATTGGTGGGGGTAGTGGGATGTTTTGATTGTCTCGTTGTGTAGAGCTATTGTCGATGGAACTTTCATTCTCGTCGGTCGAGTTTTGTTTGTCGTTTCTTCTCCGACAAGCATTTGGTTCGGGTCGACTTCTCCTGTCGATGTCCAACTGCACTGATTTGTCTACAAGTCTGACTGTTCTATATTTTCCAAAGCTGTGTTTGGCAGGGGGGGGGGTGTTCCTTCATGTGTCGGGTAAAGTAAGTAGATACTTTAGTTGGAAGGGTATGCATGAAGTGTGACCCAGTTTCCTTCCTCTATTCGATGAATCACTAGATGATTATCGTCATTTACCTCGTCGTCTACTAGGCTCCATATACCAAACTCACCAGCTCTTAGTGTTAGGTCTACTTCGAAAATGGCTTGTATCTTGGTACTCAGATTCGTTGGATATAGAGGTCTTATCTCTTGGGAAACTTCTTTTTGGAGAGCTTCATGTTGTTCTATCCACAAGTCTTCTTCCATGGGTGATGCTTCTTCATCCACGCCATCTTCCTAGCGGTCATGATCCAACTCTGGCAGATTTCTTTCCTAGTCTGTCACCCTAGTATTCATTCCTCTTTGTAGTGATATATCCTTTTCTCTTATTTCTTACCTTCTTTTCATCCTCTTCTCTCTCTCAAATTTCTGTAAATTTGCCGCACCTTTGTGTGCCACTGTTCGTTTGATTTCCTTTTTATCTTGACTTTTCATTGCTGGTGATGGTATCTCCTTTTAGTCGACTAGAATGCTCTTCACTTTACCCCAACATATGACCATATACCCCCCCATATCCTACCCAACACTTTAGAAAGCTTAGATAGTTCTGTTTACTTGCTTAGGAAGTACTCCCACTCCCTTTCGGCAATGAACTTCTCCCACTTTTTCTGTTTCTCCGCCCAGTTAGAATTTGGTGGTGGTTCGTGCAGTGACAAACGAGGTTTTACAATATGACCCACTCCTTTTTCTATCAGGAATTTGAACAGTAGGGTAAGTTGGGAGCACAGGAACTACTCGGTATGGTCTGTATAGAATTTTTTCTGAACGGTTTCTACCAAAGTTCTTTCTTCTATGGCTTGCTCCTCGTAGAATTCCTCTGTGATCTTTTCAAACCAATCTGATAGGTTTGTTCGTCCCCTTCGAATAAGTTCCTCTAGCAGTTATTGGTCCTTAGTTGCTTCCGGATTTTTCAAAAGTTGGGGTACCAATTCTACAAACTTCTCATGAGTTTCAATGAAGAATTTCTCCTTCGCTTGAGTAGTGGTTAATCTATTTCTCCTCGCGTAATTCTGCAAATGATTTGCTATCTTACGCTCCCACCAGTTTTTAATCTCTTGTTCTGATATCATCTACTTATAGTCATCTCAGATATGTACTACCAGCAACGGAACCAATGTTGTAATCTCATAGATCACAGAGGGTTACCAATAATACACATTGAATCATATAGACATAACAGACACAAGAGACAAGAACATAGATATAGAATAACAGATTATATTATATCATGAGGGTCCATACATACACATAACTGAACCGTGTTCTCATCTGGCTCAACATCCTAATATATATTATTTACAAACAATTACATATAACTACCTGTCAGTTCGGTCAACCAAAACGACCTTACGTGACCGACCTAATCTCTAATTAGTCAGCTATTCAACTGGTCAGATCATCGACTAGTCCCTCCAACACCATACCAATTAACATATCATAAGAACCTAAAGGTAAAACATTAATCTTAACAGAGGTGTCAAACTGATCCATTTTTACTGTACAATTCTTAACAAAACTTATCACCTTCCTTTTTGCACCAGTAGCTAGCTGGACTGACCAAGACTTTGCAAAATTTTCTACTGATAACTTACATTTTTCTACTAAATCAGGAGAAATATAGCTTAAACTAGCCCCTTAAAATAGATATAGGTATATGATTCAGCTTACCTTCCACTTCCACCATGGAAGTTTGGTAATCCACCTGCCTGTTCTCTAGTGCTGCATTGATCCTGGGGATTGTCCTTGCTAGATCACCGATAGTCATCTCCTCCTGTATCGTATGTATGTTGCTAACAGTATTCTTCCAGTTGGGGCAAACTGATGCATAATGAGGACCATTACATTCCCAACACTTTAATGGTTCCTTTCGTTCCAAATTCTTGGTATAGTTATTGTGATTATTAACAGATTCTTTATTTCTTTGACCATTTGGATTTATCTATGAATTACTTTTGTTCCCTTGGAAAATTTTATTAGGAAAATTTTGTGTGTTATTATTCTTAAAATTTCGGTTAGGTATAAAACCTTTCTTCCTCTATTCAAAGTTATTAGCTCTTTTAGCCTTCTAGTTTGTCATACTTTCCTTTTTGCAATTCTGTTCATAACAGAAATTCACCTTTCTCATTGCTTCTTCTAAAGTTTTTGGATTGTCATATTAAATTCTGTATTTTATATGAAAAGGTAATCATCTTAGAAACCGTTGTACCTTAGGCTTCTTGTCCACAATATATGGCACATATCTAAGAAGACTTAGAAATTTACTGTTTAGTTCTTTCATGTTCATTGTTCCCAATTTTAATTCATAAAATTCCTTAGCCCGCTCCTCGTAGTACTGTTCAGACAAAAATTTCTTCTTAAAATATTTCTTAAACGTACTCCAGTTAATATTTTTCTCCCTAATTCCTTTTACTCTTTTTAGGTCCTACCACCAAATATCTGGCTTCCCAGTGAGGTTATAAATAGCCATTCTAGCTTTCAGTTGATTAGAGTAATTATAAATTTGAAAATATTTCTTCATCCCAGATAGCCATGATTCAGCCTCTTCTCCCTTCTCAGTTTCACCATTAAAGGTTGGTGGCTTAATTTTCTTGAATTCTCCAGAGATTTATTCATAAGGTTTAAACTTTCTCTTTCTTGTATGATGATTATCTTTGCTCCTATCACTAGTATATTGATAATTCTTTTTATGTGGATCGCCATAAACATCAAAAGATGAGCTACTTTCAATTTTAAACTATTTAGACTTTTAATATTTACGTTGGCAAGGCATATCTTCAAACTCTGTTCGTTTATCTTTTTCTTCATTCTGAAATCTTTCCATTAAAAATATTTGATTTTTTCAATTTCAACATCATATGACTACACTCTAGTTGCAGCTTGTAAATTAGGATTTATACTGTAACTTATTAAGATTTGTTTTTTTTTCAAGCTATAGAAATTGATTCTGAATATGTTGCTACTAGGCATGACATTGGAAGATTTATGAATATTTTTCTATTGGGAATGACATTAAAACAAAGCTAGAAGGAAGCTAATTACTTAAAAATCAATTTAAAAAGTAATACTCATCAATCCAATCAAGTGTTGGGATTGGATTACCTTACCTTTAAGATTTACTGGCTTACAAAGAGTGAAGCTGGAGAAACCTATGTATCAAAGAATGTTTGTGTGAGGCTAGAGACTGCTCCCTTGCTCATCTAGATTACACTACTTTGCTCGTCTCTACTCCAATCTAGGAATTTTGGGATGATGGTCTTCTCGTCTCTGTGGAACAACTAGCCTTGTATCATTCTGTGTGGCTATTGACTTGGTGTTGATATATGTTGATCCACTATTTTATTTTATGTGAATACCTCTTAGGTCATGGGGTTTGATCTCCTTTATACACGCCATGGATCTTTTTTGTAATGGAATTAGAACTATGGCATTTTTTATTGTTTTGGGTTGTATCTTCTATGTTGGATAGTTGTCTCTGGGGTGCAACTTTGTGAGATTTGTTTTATTGTTTTTGGGTATATACTTGGGATGTTTTTGGTCTATTAGTGGTTCTAGTGGGTTCATTGGCCTTTTTGTAGTGATGAGGCCTTTTGACTACTATGTACTTATATTTTTTTTCTAATAAAGTATATTTATTTTCAATGTGAAAAAAAAGAGTAACCTTTTGTATGAAGACCTATGGCTTACCACCCTTACCATCCATAAAAAGTGAAGAAATATTGATAAGTTTTTTACCATCCATAAAACTTAAAGAAGTATTAGTACGTTTATAGGTTATTTATTACCATGCAAAAAAAAACCATATCTAAATATTACATTAATAAGATTTTGTTAAATCTAAAAGGATTAACGACTATAAACGATATCCAAATATTACATTAATAAGATTTTATTAAATCTAAAAGGATCAACGACTATGAAGGATATGGCCGAGAGCTTGTCAATGAAGGCCATCTTTATCCCGATTGCAGATTCCCTCCATCGAACGGCAAGGAGAAAAGTTAACTGTTGACTCTGATCCTTTCCCGTTGGATGGAAAGCATCAGCAATCGAGATAAGCTCAGGCGACAATGAAGGCTCTCCGCGAAATCTTCCAACTATCGTTCAACTTTTGAAGGATTATTTATTTAAATATTTTTAAATGAAATGTTAGGTTGTTTATTTCTTTATTCTGTTCAAATAATATGAAACTCTTTGACATATTTTCCATTACAACATGACATATTATGAACAAAAACTTGTTATATATTTTTTCTGTTTAAAAAAAAATGTGTAGTATGTTTTGCTATTTAAAAAAAAATGTGTTTGTTTAATTTTCTCGCGTGTGGGTAGTTCGATTGATCTTATCCCGAGTGACATAAATTGGTATAGATAATGCAGGTCTTGAGGCACAGCTAGCCCATGGTCAGAAGTCCCAAAGACCATTCCATCGTGGAGAACTAGATTTTTATTATTGAATATGTCAATAATAAATTGGTTCAGTTAGTATGCAAATTCCAATGACCACAATTATTTGGCTGACAAATAATCCAATGATCCCAATGATGTCTTTGGAATTATTAGGTGGACAAGATCAACACAGAATCACTACCTTCAATTCCATCTTTTGAAGATTGAGAATTCCAGTAGGATTCACCAATAATTTTCTATTGCATCTTCTTGATTCCTTGGATAATTGTACATGCTTTCCCTTCAAGAAAAGGGTGGCAACTGGACACCTAATTTACACTTAAACCCTAGACAAATTTAGTTGGTGTTCAATTTACAAATTGGAATATTGCTCCCTCACAATTGGAACACGAAGAGAAGCTTTGTTTTGGCTAATGAGAGCTACGAAACGATGGAGATGGTGGAATAGCTTTCGATGACTCTCAGAAAGCTAACAATATGTCGTAGACAATCCAAAGCTATTTGTACATGGCCTGGTAGTGGCACCTCCAAATCTACGAAGAAAATGTACTCAAAATAATACCTCGAACTTACCCCTTCTTCATATTTGTTCATCACCATACGTAGGGGGTTCTCACATTGAGGGTAGGATTTGATTTTTGTTACATTTATGTCTCTAATAGCGAATATTGAAAGTTCCTTAAACAGATCCAACGTTCCCTCTTTCAGCGAGAAGGCCACTGTTGTCTTCGATCCGAGAAGTGCAGAGGAGGACTTGAAATTGTTGTTGGGATTTCTTAGAATCACAAATCTGGTGGTATTCGATGAGTCATCCTGTATTTCTTCTTCCACCACTACAAGATAGTATTCTCTCCCTGCAATCCCACTGTTGATGACGGCTGTGTCATCTGTGTTGTTCTGTGCTACAAATCGATCCGCCTTAGCAGCATTGTCAACTGTAATAACCCAAAAAATTCATAAAAATTTAAAATTTTTCATGTAACATAAAATGTTCAAGGATGTCACTGTATATGAATCAATATATGTTAGCGATTACTCAAATAGTAGTAACTAGAATTGAGCATTGTAATTCTTTAGTTCTATATAATTTATTTGTTTATCTTGAAGTACCATGTTACAGATGTTAAATTCGGCAGTTTATGTTTAAAAAAGGGAAGGAAAGAAAACTACATCTGAATCTGATGCTAAGTGTGTTGTTATTGTTTTATATCAAGTAGGAAAGAAACTTAGATGAGATCGGAGCTTACTTAGCTTACAAATAACACAGTGAAGTGATGCTTCTTTTACCGGTTCTAAACAGGTAAGTAGTTTTGTTACCAGTAAATTCAGATTGAGAATAACACTCAACTAGCATAGGATAAAATGCTAGTTAAATTGTTTATTTTGTAGCTTGTCCTCGTAAAAGGTATTACTGGTATTTCTATTGTTAGAAATATGCATGAATGTTTGTAATAACACTAATGTAAAGGAATGGGTTTAGTACAGTTATGTTTACTGCCACAATACTTGTTCCATTAATCCTCCTCCTTGTGTTATCAATTATAGATTTGTGTTATATGTTTAGATGGTGTATATTAAGGACAGTTCTACTTCTTCCATTAAGAGCATAGTGGCCTAAGAAGTCTATAAACTAAAAGATATGTTAAACTTATTTGCGACCAAGACTATGTATTTAACACTAGTGTTGGTATAAGTACTTCTTATGTTTATTCAAGTTCTTTTCAAAACTTTAATTATTCTACTTAATGATCCTCCTTGATCAAGTAATTGTTTTTTAATTTTCTTGTATAAGAAATCTCATTTTATATGAATTTTTATTGACAAAGCATATATTTGAAATTTAAATCCATCCTTGGAACTAAATCCTAGCTCAAGGATCTCCATGGTTAAATATTTCTATATAATATTGGTTCATTCTCTATTGTTTCTACGTTATTATACCAATAGAAACATTATAAAAAAAATTACAAGAACATAAATATACAAAAGTTAATGTTTTAAGTTATGAAAAAGACCCTAGTCTTTCGGGATTACTTCCCCATTGATGTTTTGGTTTATTAAACAAAATTGAGCACAAGATAAGAAAAACATGAAAAATAGCCTATCATAAAGTTTTGTCTTTTAACACAATGATTTGTGCAGGTTTAAGTGAGGCTTTCGAACTATAGCATGAAACCGATAATTTTCAAAAGATTTGAGGGACACGTGGTTGATGTTTAAAAATAGGTTTTTTTGACCTCGTGTTCCCATATAAACATGTACCAAACCCTAAAATCGTGTTTTGTTTTGGTATTGGTTATGGAGTGGTTGAGTTGTGAGCTCGTGGCTGCCAGGCTTATTGTGAAACCTCCACTCATTTTCTCCCAGGCCTTCGTAAGCCACAACGAGCTGGTGTAGAAGGAGTGAGTATGAAGCTTACTAATATCGTGAGGTGGTTTTGACTGTCAATAAAGAGTGTTGAAGGTTGGGCTGTATTCGCTGTCGTTTGTTTTACTATGAGAGTTTGTTTACTATGGGTGTTTTTTAACCATGCATAGTGTGAAGAGAGTTGTTGAAGGAATGAGTTAAGTTCTTCTTTTACTTCTTGTTTCTTCTCATGGGTTTTATTCTCACCACGTCGTGGCTTGGGGTTTCATATATGAACAATGCGAACTGCATTTTCTCCTATCAGTGTTCCAAACCCACCCTTGGTATTAACAAAGGAGTATCGGGTTGGATTTCCATGTTCAAACAGTTGCACAGCTCTCTAAGGTAAGAACCGAAATTGATTTTAAAGTATTTTTGTACAATTTAAAATTGTTATTTTATAAATTACGTGTATCTAATCAAACTGGGGTTTTCTTTGTGTAGGCTCTCCAGACCCGAGCTTGGTTCTAAAGAACTCCGCCAATAGGATTCCATGAGGGCATCCACCCCAGTAAGCCTCGGTTTCACCCGAGGTTCTCCTGCACGAGTTGTATGATGGATTAAGATGTTACTACCATGTGTTGTTGGTTACCTATTCGGCCGCGGTTACTAAATACTCTGTTTAATTTTTCATGTTTTAATGGTTGTTTTGTAGTGAAGGGTTTTGGGGCTTCCAAAGCTATGATTTACTGGGTTAATTTTTGAGCCTCTTCGGACAAGGCTTAATTAGAAAGTTTTGTTTGGCACTGGCTTTAAGTCATGACTTTTACTGACAAGCCATTGGGTCATTATATGAGGGTTTGTTTAGGGTTTTTAAAGAAAACTTAATGGCTATTCTTGCAGCACTTTTTTAAAGGGCTTTCGTAGCTTAAAGAGATGGTTGTTTTCTTTTTGGTGAACTCTATTTGTTTAAATATACTTTTACTCAGGATTTTAAGTCTTGACAGATGATGTAAAAGGCCATAGGCCAAACTATGTCTGTTTAGTTTGTTTTTAATATTAAAAGAATTATTACAGCTTAAAGTTGAATTAATAGTATCTCTGTTTGGTTAATATTTGTATATTGTTTCTATACTAGCTATGTTTATTCTTAAATACTTTTGAGGATTTATGTTAAGTGTATTATTAGCTAAATTTGTTTTCTTCCAGAGGAATTATGATTTGAGGGAAATTGGTAGAGGAATACTTTTGATAAAAGAATCATTATTAATGCAGCAATGAATTTAGAAGGTAGAACAGAGAAATGATATTAGTGAATAAATTTACCTATCTTCTATACTTTTGGATTATACTGCTATATATTTTTTTTATAATTATAAATTATGATTTTAATTTGTTATAAAAGAGCAGTTCTTTTATAAACCCTAAATCTTATTTAAAGTTTACAAAGCTATTAATTTGTTTCAGTAAACCCTAGTTTGTGTTTTCACATAAGTGAGCTTACTCGGTAATTATTTAACCTAACTTACTTTTTTTTTGCTAAGTTAAACTTAGTCTAGATAATTTACTGTCTCAATTACATAATAGTTTGTTGGTTTTACTATGTAAAATATTATGCATACCAGTGTGTATTACTTAGGCTTTTTCTTCTATCTTTATTCAGTTTAATTAAATACTTTAATAAATAACACAATACAACTGAAGTTCTATAAATAATTTATACAAAATCCTATAGAGAATAACCATTTGCATCTGCATTCATATTTCATTGAATCAACTCTTTGAAAATAAATAAACCTATTGTGCTAGAGTACTACCTTGCAAAAGGTGTGGAAAAACGCAATTTAGGTATTTTCTTTCTTTCTATCAATTTACTCAGAAATTTCTCTACTACTTTACCCTAATTTAACTAGTTACTAACATTCACAGCATATATAATTCTCCTATTTATCCCTAAAAGAAATAAAAAAAAATATACTATATTATTGAAAACTCTTAAACTTTCGAGGTACGGTAAATAATTTAAAGAATTGAACTAAGAAAAACCTGGAAGTATAGATGAGGTGACAACAACTTAAGGAAGCCGTTCCTTCCAACGAAATCCTAGAGAAGTGCTGGACTGCAATTCTCAGGACCCTCGAGCTTGTCTCCTAGTCATCCTGGTAGAAGTACTGGGTGAGAGATGTAGTCTAGAAATCCTCTGCAACTCCTCTGAGTATTCATTAGTAACTTAGTTTTGCTTACAACAGTATGAACTCAGTTGAGAATAGCTACACTAGTTCAGGTCTTCAGCATTGTCCACTCAAACTTACTTCAGCTAGTCCCCTCCATCGAATTCTCATGTGCACTTCATTCACTCAGAATGATCACAAATCCAGAATAAGCAGCCTTAGTTGTCTTCAATGGGAAGTTTTATTAGCATGCGTAGGTATTTTGGGTCAGTTTTTACTTAATGAGTCACCTGCTCCTGTTCCACTTTCTTGGAGAATCATGAACACAAAAATATGGTAGTTGCCACCTGCAACAACTAGAATTAGTTTGAGGATGCTGCCACATGTCAATCTGCTCTCAACCCAGCCTCCTCCACCAAGTGACCAGTAAAAGACTCATTTAACAGCTTCCCTAAGTTGTTGTCTCATCTTTCGCTTATTTTTAATAAAATATTCTGAAATACATTAAATTATCCTTGACCCAACTTGGTCATTAATTACAAACTTTAACATAAAATATAACATAATGTTCCTCAAAAAACATAAAATTGTTTTACAAATTGGGGGATGTGACATACACACCCCTTAATTTATAACATCGTCCTCGATGTTATTTATTCCCCATCCTAAGAATTTCCCTAAAATAGAATTGGATATGCATCCCGCATATAACTTTCCAATTCCCAGGTAGCTTCTTCTGGACTAAGGTGCTTCCATTGCACCTTCACCTGACCAATGGTGCAATTTTGAAGCAAGATTTCCCTCTTTTCGAGGATACAATCCGGTTCCACCAGAAAATTTCCTTAGGGATCCACCTGCACATCATTACAATTAATAACATGAGTAGCATCATGTACATATTTTTTTAACATAGAAATATGAAAAACATTGTGAACCTTTAAGTTTGGCAGTAAAGCTAACTGATATGCTACTTGTCCTATTCTAGACAGTATTTCAAAAGGTCCACATTATCAGGGTGCTAATTTTTCACAAATTCCTAACCTCAGAGAAATCTTTTTAGGTCTCACCTTAATAAAGACATGTTTACCTACCTGTAACTCCTTTTGAGTTCATTTAAGATCTGCTTGACTTTTTTGTTGATTTTGCGCAACTTTCAAGTTACCTTGCACTTGTTTTACAATTAACTCCATCTCTTTTAATAATTCAGGTCCTAATACTAACCTGTCAACTGGATTACTTCATGAGATGGGTGTATTGCACTTCCTGCCATATAAAATTTCAAAAGCGCTATATCTTGTTGAGGCTTGGTAGTGATTATTGTAAGCAAACTCTACCAAGTGTAAGTAATATTCTAATTTACCTCGCTGTTCTTTTACATACATTCTGAGCAGATATTCCAATACTTGATTTACTCTTTCCGTTTTTCCATCTCTCTGAATGTGGAAAGAGGTACTGAAGTTTAATGTAGTATTTAGTCCCTTAAACAAAGACTTCCAAGAGTTGCCTGTAAACTTAGGGTCTCTGTCTGAAATTATTACTTTTGGTATTCCATGTAAACGAAAAAATTGCTTTAAGAAAATATCAGCAATATTTGCAGCTTTATAACTAGTTTTTTACAGGTATAAAATGGGTTGCCTTGCTTAATTTATCGACAAATACCATTATTGAGTCATTCAAGTTTTGATTTCTAGGTAGTCCTGTGATAAAATCAAGGCTGATTATCTCCCACTTCTAGTTAGGAATAGGTAATGGATGAAGTAACTCAACTGGATGCTAATGTTTAGTCTTTACTTGCTGACATTCAAAGCACTTAGAAATCTATTTCGCTAATTCATTTTTCATGTTTGGCAAAAAATAATCCTTTCTTAACATAGTTATAGTCTTCTGATAACCAAGATGCCCTGAATAAGGAGTCTTATGAATTTCGTTTAAAATAAGAAACTTAATCCTAGGTACATTAGGTACATATAGTCTATCTTTATATAATAATAATCATTTTTAATTTAAACTATACCTTGTACTTAAACTTTCAATTAAATTTTCTCTTACCCTTGCTTGTAATTTTTGGTAATTTTCATCTTGTCCTATTCCTTCTTATAGCTGTTCTTCTAAATTTGTTTTATAGGTGTTGATTGCTGCTGTAAAATTCAGTTTTGCATTTCCACTTAAAGAATCAACAACCTTATTCTCCTTTCCTTTAATATGTTGGATTTCAAAATCGTACTTACTGAGGAAAGATAGCCACCTAGCTTGCCTAGTGTTTAAATTAGGTTGATCCAACATATATTTTAACCCTTTATTATCTGTCATTAGTATAAACTTTCTTTCGATTAAATGATGACACTACATTTTTAAGGCATGTATGACAACAACCAATTCTAACTCATAGGTCGCAAAATTTTTCTCATGAATATTCAACTTCCTGGACACATAAGTAATGACGTGTCCTTCCTGAGTTAAAACTTCACCTAAACCGTCATTGCATGCGTCAGTACATACTATAAAATCTTTATTAGGGTCAAGAATTCTTAAGATTGGTTCGGTGGTTAATAATGTTTTAAATTTTTAAAACTATCTTCACACTTTTGACTGCACTCAAATTTCTTTCCTTTCTTCAGTAAAGAAGTTATGGGATTTGCAATTCTTGAAAACCCTTTGATAAATCTTCTATAATAGCCAGTAATTCCCATGAATGATCGTAGGTCAGTTACGTCTTTTGGGACTGGCCATTCTTCAATTGCCTTTATATTTTCGGGATCAACATAAATTCCTTCTTTAGTCATTGCATGACCCAAATACTATATTTTATCCTTAAAGAAATCACATTTACTAAATTTTGCATAGAGTCGATGTTCTCGTAACTCTTGTAAGACAATTTTTAAATGTTATTTATGTTCTTCTTCAGACTTTGAGTAAGTTAAGATGTCGTCAATGAATACAACCACAAACTTATCAAGGTATTTATGCATTACATTATTTATCAGACACATGAAGACAGTCGGGGCATTAGTAAGACCAAAAGGCATAACAACAAACTCCTAGTGACCATACTTGGTCCTAAAAGTTGTTTTAAAGATGTCTTCATCTTTGATTCGGACCTGGTGGTAACCAGATTGTAAATCAATCTTCGAGAATACAGTTGCTCCACGTAGCTGATCAAACAGATCATCTATGCGAGGTAATGAATATCTATTTTTAATTGTCATTTTATTTAGTTGACGGTAATCTATACATAATCATAGAGTTCTGTCCTTCTTCTTAACAAAAATAACAGGTGCTCCCAGGGAGACACACTGGGTCTAATATAATTCTTATCAATGAGTTATTTTAATGACGCCTTTAGTTCATTGAATTCTAGTATATTCATCCGATAAGGGGCTTTTGAGCTGGGCACTACACTAGGTACCAACTCAATAGTAAATTTTAACTCCCACTTCGGAGGAAATCCTAGAATTTCTTCCGGAAAGACATCTGAATACTCCCTCAGGATCGAAATATCTTCCACTTTGAATTTGTCTTCGTTATTAGTATTTTCTTCATTAATTACTGTTACAACAAAGGCTTTATAGCCCTTCCAAACATCTCTCTTAAGTTTCAAAGCAGAAATCTGTCTTATAGTTGTTTTCCTAGGGATTCATTTTACATTTATTGTTTCTCCTTCATTATTTACGCAAGTAAATGTTTTATCAAAACAGTTCAGGACTACCTTCTGTTGTTATAACTAATCCATACCAATGAGCATATCATAATAACCTAAAGGTAAAACATTAAGCTTAACAGAGGTTTCAAACTGATCCATTTTTACTGTACAATTCTTAACAAAATTTATCACTTTCCTTTTTGCACCAGTAGCTAGCTGGACTAACCAAGAATTTGCAAACTTTTCTACTGATAACTTACATTTTTCTACTAAATCAGGAGAAATATAACTTAAAATAGCCTCTGAATCAATTAAAATAGATATAGGTATTTGGTTTAGCCTACCTTCCACTTCCACCATGAAAGTTTGGTAATCCACCTGCTTGTTCTCTAGTGTTGCATTGATCCTGGGCATCCTTCTTGCTAGATCACCGACAATCATCTCCTCCTGTATTGTATGTATGTTGCTAACAGTCTTCTTTCGGTTGGGGCAAACTGATGCATAATGAGGACCATTACATTCCTAGCACTTTACTGGTTCCTTTCGTTCAGAATTCTTAGTATAGTTATTGTGATTATTAACA
Organism: Pseudotsuga menziesii; assembly: GCA_001517045.1. Lineage (NCBI taxonomy): Eukaryota > Viridiplantae > Streptophyta > Pinopsida > Pinales > Pinaceae > Pseudotsuga > Pseudotsuga menziesii. The sequence goes on from LPNX010416833.1 coordinate 126,677, forward strand.
AATTATTTATTTCTTTGACCATTTGGATTTATCTGTAAATTACTTTTGTTCCCTTGGAAAATTTTATTAGGAAAATTTCGTGTTATTATTCTTAAAATTTCAGTTAGGTATAAAACCTTTCTTCCTCTGTTCAAAGTTATTAGCTCTTTCAGCCTTCTAGTTTGTCATACTTTCCTTTTTACGATTCTGTTCATAACAGAAATTCACCTTTCTCATTGCTTCTTCTAAAGTTTTTGGATTGTCATATTCAATTCTATCTTTTATATGAAAATGTAAGAATATTAGAAACTACTATACCTTAGGCTTCTTGTCCACAATATATGGCACATATCTAAGCAGACTTAGAAATTTACTGTTTAGTTCTTTCATGTTCATTGTTCCCAGTTTTAATTCATAAAATTCCTTAGCCCGCTCCTCGTAGTACTATTCAGACAAAAATTTCTTCTTAAAATATTTCTTAAACGTACTCTAGTTAATGTTTTTCTCCCTAATGTCTTTTACTCTTTTTAGGTCCTCTCACCAAATATCTGGCTTCTCAGTGAGGTTATAAATAGCCATTCTGGCTTTTAGTTGATTAGAGTAATTATAAACTTGAAAATATTTCTTCATCCCAGACAGCCATGATTCAGCCTCTTATCCCTTCTCAATTTCACCATTAAAGGTTGGTGGCTTAATTTTCTTGAATTCTCCAGAGATTTCTTCGTAAGGTTTAAACTTTCTCTTTCTTGTATGATGATTATCTTCGCTACTATCCCTAGTATATTGATAATTCTTTTTATGTGGATCACCATAAACCTCAGAAAATGAGCTACTTTCAATTTTAAACTATTTAGACTTTTAATATTTACGTTGGTAAGGAATATCTTCAGTCTCTGTTCGTTTATCTTTTTCTTCGTTCTGAAAATTTTCCATTAAAATGTGATTTAGCTCCTCCTGAGCTCTCAGAATTCTCTCATTTTCCTTTTTGACTGTTTCCATCTCTGTTCTTAGTTCCTTAACTGTTTGTAATAATTCAGAAGAGTTATTAGTTATTTCTTCTTGTATAGGTTATCTTTTAGAATTACTTCGTTCAGTATATGGGGACTCTCATCCGCATATTCTTCAAATCTTTCCATACCTGTAGTTAACTCAGAAAAATTCTATGGAAGTATAATTCAAAAGAAAAAGAAAAATCAGTATGCATGTTTTAAATCTATTGTTCTACTTAAATGCAAGTTGAGCCACATTCAGGCCTAGTGTCTGAACCTTGTGCTCTGATACCACATGTAATAACCCAAAATATTCATAAAAATTTAAAATTTTCATATAACATAAAATGTTCAAGGATGCCACTGTTTATGAATCAATAACTGCTAGCGGTTAATCACACAATAGTAATTAGAATTGAGCATTGCAATTCTTTAGATCTATATAATTTATTTTTTTATCTTGAAGTACCATGTTATGGATGTTAAATCCAATAGTTTATGTTTAAAAAAGCGCAGGAAAGAAAACTACATATGAATATGATGCTAAGGGTGTTGTTACTGTTTTATGTCAAGTAGAAAAGAACCTTAGATGAGATCGGGGCTTACTTTGTTTACAACGAACGCAATGAAGTGATGCTTCTTTTACATGTTTTAAACAGGTAAGCAGTTTTGTTACCAGTAAATTCCAGATCGAAAATAACACTCAACTAGCATAGGATAAAATGCTAGTTAAATTGTTTATTTTGTAGCTTGTCCCCGTAAAAGATATTGTTGGTATTTCTATTGTTAGAAATATGCATGAATGTTTGTAATAACACTAATGTAAAGGAATGGGTTTAGTGCAGTTATGTTTACCACCACAGTACTTGTTCCATTAATCATCCTCCTTGTGTTTTCAGTTATAGACTTGTGTTACATGTTTAGATGGTGTATATTAAGGACAGTTCTACTTCTCCCATTAAGAGCATAGTGGCCTAAGAAGTCTATAAACTAGAAGATATGTTAAACTTATTTGCAACCAAAACTACATATTTAATGCTAGTGTTGGTATACGTGCTGCTTATATTTACTCAAGTTCTTTCCAAAACTTTAATTATTCTACTTAATGATCCTCCTTGATCAAGTAATTGTTTTTTAATTTTCTTGTATAAGAAATCTCATTTTATATGAATTTTTATTGACAAAGAATATATTTGAAATTTAAATCCATCCTTGTACTAAATCCTAGCTCAAGGATCTCTATGGTTAAATATTTCTATATAATATTGGTTCATTCTCTATTGTTTGTATTTTACTATGCCAATAGAAACATTATATAAAAAAAATGAGAAAAAAATAAATAGACAAAAGTTAAAGTTTTAAGTTATGGAAAAGACCCTAGTCTTTCGGGATTACTTCCCCATTGTTGTTTTGGTTTATTAAACAAAATCAAACATAAGATAAGAAAAACATGAAAAATAGCCTATCATAAGGATTTAACTTTTAACACAATGATTTGTGCACATTTAAGCAAGGCTTTCGAACTATAGCATGAAACCCATAATTTGCAAAAGATTTTAGGGACATGTGGTTGATGTTCAAAGATTAGGCTTTGTTGACCTCGTGTTGCCATATAAACTTGTCCCAAACCCTAAAGTCGTGTTTTGTTTTGGTCTTGGCTGTGGAGTGGTCGAGCTGTGAGCTCGTGACCGCCGGGTTTATTGTCAAACCTCCACTCATTTGCCCACAGGCCTTCGTGAGCCATAATGAGCTGGTGTAGAAGGAATGAGTATGAAGCTTACTGCTATCGTGAGGTGGTTTTGACTGTCAATAAAGAGTGTTGAAGGTTGGGATGTATTCATTGTCATTTGTTTTACTATGAGAGTTTGTTTATTGTGGGTGTTTTTTAACCATGCACAGTGTGAAGAGAGTTGTTGAAGGAATGAGTTGAGTTCTTGTTTTACTGCTTGTTTCTTCTTGTGGGTTTTATTCTCACCTTGTCGGGGCTTGGGGTTTCATATTTGAACAATGCGAACTGCATTTTCTCCTGTTAGTGTTCCAAACCGACTCTTGGTATGAACAAAGGAGGCTTGGATTGGCTTTGCATGTTCAAACAGTTGCACAGCTCTCTAAGGTAAGAACGGAAATTGATTTTAAAGTCTTTTTTCACAATTTAAAATTATTATTTTATAAATTACGTGTTTCTAATCAAAGTGGGGTTTGTTCTATGTAGGCTCTCAAGACCCAAGCTTGGTTCTGAAGAACTCTACCAACAGGCTTCCATGGGGGCGTCCACCCCGGTAAGCCTCGGTTTCACCTAGGGTTCTCCTGCACGAGTTGTATGGTGGATTCAGATGTTACTGCCATGTGTTGTTGGTTACCTGTTCGACCATGGTTACTAAATACTCTGTTTAATTTTTCATGCCTTAATGGCTGTTTTGTAGTGAAGGGTTTTGGGGCTTCCAAAGCTATGATTTACTGGTTTAATTTTTTAGCCTCTTCGGCCAAGGTTAAATTAGAAAATGTTGTTTGGCACTGGCTTTAAGTCATGACTTTTACTGACAAGCCATTGGGTCGTTATATGAGGGTTTATTTAGGGTTTTTAAAGAAAACTTAATGGTTATTCTTACAGCACTTTTTTTAAGGGCTTTCGTAGCTGAAAGAGATGGTTGTTTTCTTTTTGGTGAACTCTGTTTGTTTAAAGATACTTTTACTCAGGATTTTAAGCCTTGACAGATGATGTAAAAGGCCGTAGGCCAAATTATGTCTGTTTAGTTTGTTTTTAATATTAAAAGAATTATTACAGCTTAAGGTTGAATTAATAGTATCTCTGTTTGGTTAATATTTGTAAATTGTTTTTATACTAGCTATGTTTATTGTTAAATACTTTTGGAGATTTATGTTAAGTGGATTATTAGTTAAATTTGTTTTCTTACAGATGAATTATGATTTGAGGGCAATTGGTAGTGGAATACTTTTGATAAAAGCATCATTATTAATGCAACGAAAGTAGAACATAGAAATGATATTAGTGAATAAATTTACCTATCTTCTGTACTTTTGGATTATACTGCTATATTTTTTTGGTAATTATAAATTATGATTTTAATTTGTTATAAAAGAATAGTTCTTTTATAAACCCTGAATCTTCTTTAAAGTTTACAAAGCTAGTAATTTGTTTCAGTAAACCCTAGTTTGCTTTTTCACATAAGTGAGCTAACTCGTTAATTATTTAACCTAATTTCCTTTGTTTTCTAAGTTAAACTTAGTCTAGATAATTTACTGTCTCTATAATATCTATTTAGGATTACATAATAGTTTGCTGGTTTTACTGTGTAAAATATTACACATACCAGTGTGTATTACTTGGGTTTTTTGCATCTGCATTCATATTTTATTGAATCCACTTTTTCAAAATAAATAAACCTACTATACTAGAGTACTACTTTGCAAAAAGTGTGGAAAAATACAGTTTAGGTATTTTCTTTTTTCTATCAATTTACTGAGAAATTTCTCTACTACTTTACCCTAATTTAACTAGTTACTAACTTTCACGGCATATATAATTCTCCTATTTATCCCTAACATAAATAAAACAAAATATACTATATTATTGAAAACTTAAAATTTCCAGGTACAGTAAATAATTTAAAGGACTGAACTAAGCAAAAAATGGCAGTATACATGAGGTGACAATAGCTTAAGGAAGCTGTTCCTTCCAACCAACTCCTGGAGAAGAGCTGGACTGCAATTCTCAGGACCCCTGAGCTTGTCTCTTGGTCCTCCTGGTAGAAGTACTAGGTGAGAGATGTAGTCTAGAAATCATTTGCAAGTCCTCTGAGTATTCAACAGTAACTCAGTTCTGCTTATAGCAGCTGAGAATAGCTGCACTAGTTCAAGTCTTCATCATTGTCAACTCAAACTTACTTCAGCTAGTCTCCTCCATCGAATTCTCATGTACACTTCATTCACTCAGAATGATCACAAATCCAGAATGAGTAGTCTCAACTGTCTTCAATGGAAAGTTTTATTAGCATGCCTAGGTCTTTTGCGTCAATTTTTACTTAACAAGCCACCTGCTCTTGTTCCACTTTCTTGGGGAATCATGACCACAAAAATATGGTAGTTGCCACCTTCAACAGCTAGAAGTAGTTTAAGGATGCTGCCACATGTCAATTTACACTCAACCCATCCTCTTCCACCAAGTGACCAGTCAAAAACTCATTTAACAGCTTTCCTAAGCTGTAGGAAAGCTGTTGTCTCATCTTTAGTTTATTTATTAATAAAATATTCTGAAATACATTAAATTATCCTTAACCCTACTTGGTTATTAATTACAAATTTTAACATAAAATATAACATAATGTTCCTCAAAAAAACATAAAATTGTTTTGCAAATTGAGGCATGTAACATCAACCGCCTCCACTTGAATGCCAAGATGCGTAAGACGCAGCTGGCAATGAGCGAGGGCCTGGGGATGACTGATCACTCTGTTCAATTTTCGCCTTTTCGCAGTCCCTCTGACCGCCAAAAGGCAATGGTTAATTAGAAACAGTAGCTCGCCCACCACATGGATTTTGGGATGGCTTAACATCAAATCGTAGTTCCTTTTGATCACTCCGTCTAGTGAGTTATCCACCGGCACAACTGCGCAGTCGGAGGCCTCCCACTCAAGTGCATTAAAGGCGGAGTCCGTTCCTCCTTCGCATGGAAGAGCCGCGGACACCCTGGTACGCCACTCTTGCGGGCTTTTCCTCTAACAACAACCCTACCAACAGGGGCTCCGTGGGGAGAAACACATTGTTATTATTGCCATGAGAACTAAACATCCCCTGCCTATAAATTCGTTCAAGCTGATCTAACACCGGGCCCATTTCTGAATGCCCAAGATGTTCAACCGTTGGTGGTGTTATAAGAGGGGTGCGCTTCCCTGACTTTGACTTCAAGGAACGACGATTGGCCCTCTTTGCTTCGTCACGGCCACCACCCAGAGGCCCGGAGATGCAAAGAGATCTACGGAAGGCGCTGATACCCTCTTTCTTCACATCCAAGATCGCCTTCCTCCGACCGAGGCCAGCAGGAATATATGTAAATCTCGAAGCCATTAATGCCTTATAATTACTCAACATTGCAGTGGTTGTAATTGCAGGATTTATTGTTTCAGGCTCCGTTAATTCCACTCTGCAAAACACAAGTGTATTTGATCAAACTAAGACCAAAGCAATGGAAGTATAGAGAGCTTCGACGAGAAACCCACAGAGATTTGTAAGGACCTCTGCCGAGCAGATCATGAAAGAATACAGTATATAATGAAAGATCTACTCGGGAAAGGATTAGATGAGTAGCTGGGCGGCTGGCGCTTTCACGTGGGAGATTGGCCATTGATCATGTGGTTTATCTGTCTGGTCAAGCTACGCATTAACCTCTTTCGTGCAGGGCAGATGAAGCAGCTGTCTGGGAAGGAAAGGTGTAATTCCACGACATTTTATTATTTTGACGATCTAGAAAATCTCATGTCCAAAGAGAACTCGAGGTTTGAGGAGTTATCCGCCTTTTACGTTCTAGAAGAAGGAGCACTTATTCTAAGTGTCTGGCTTTTCATGTACAATTTGTTAAATGAGAATAATACGTGTTCAACTATCTCTCTGGAACTTCGAGAAGAACAATTAATCGTGCCCATTAATGGAAACCCTACCGTTCTGTGCAGTGTGGAGATATTATAATGCCCCACAACTATAATCTATAACGATAAATATTTCATGGTTTTTTGTTTACATGCACAATAGTCGGATATTGCAAAAAGCACTACAAGCCATATGTAAGCTACGGCGGAGAGAAACATAAACATATATATAGAGTTTAGGTGATAAAATATTTTAGACTGAAATTACAAGATCCATAAATTACCTTATATATAGAATTTGGATGATAAAATATTTTATGTCGATAATTTACCTTATTAGAATATTTATTTATTGAAAAGATTAAATTAAATTATTTAAAATTTATATATAAAATTTGGATGATAAGATATTTTATATGGATAATTTACCTTATTATAATATTTATTTATGGTAAATATTAAATTAAATTATTTAAAATTTCATATGCCCAAGACATGGGATGTAATATTAATATTTATGTTAAGGATTAATTAAATTTATTTAAATTTGTATATGTCATAAAACATGGATGTAAAATGAAAATTAAAATACTTTGACGGGTTTTGGGTTGGAGCCATTTTTTGGTCTTTCCTCGTGGGCGTTTCTTGTGTGCATTTTTTGAGGCGCCCTAATGGACTTGTTTTGTTTTTCAATTTCATTCAAAATGTTTTTTAAATATATTATAATGAAAATTAAAAATGTGTATAATTATTATAATGAATTCTAAAATTATATATTCAAAATTATGAAATTTTATAATTTTTCAAAATTAAAAAAAGAAGTATTGACGTTTTTTTTTTTCAAATATAAGTATAGATATTTAAAAAAAAAAATTGATGCTGGTTTTCAAAAACAAAGCACCGGTGCTTTTAAACAAACATTTAGCACATGTATTTTGTAATAAATAAATACATACTAATGTTTATAAATAAATATTTAACACAAGTGCTTTCAAAAAAAGGTACACATTGGTGTTTTTTGAGGATGATATATACAGATAGTTTTTATAAAAGAATATATAAGAATGCATATATACTAACACAACTACTTAAATGTTGTCAAAGCTTAACCTACCAATTCGCCCCAAATTATATGTTATCCATTCATGGACTACCACTTAAATCCATTTATAACCTATCATTTTCTTTTTGTTTTTTGTGTTTTTTATTTTTTATTGTTTATCTCACATTATTTTAGTTATCTACCATGAATTGTTAGCTATCCATTCATTGGCTAGGAGTTATCCATGCACCAACTTCAATTATCCATTGGGAACTACTGTCATATATAGGTAAGCTTGTTGTTCCAAATTCTCCATGCTACTTGTTTAGTGATAATCTTAGTTTTTTCTCACTACATTGCAACACGTAATCTAGCCACATCAAAACTAGTTTGTTTATTTATAAAATATTCAAACATCCAATATACTCTTTCCTAAATTGCTCTTCTCTGTTCAACGTAGACCAATTACAAGAACTTCAAATAACCATGTCTTCCTAGGGCTTAATGGACCTTCCACTTAAGTCAGTAAAAATAATGGGAAATCCCTAAAAGCCCAATTGATATAAGAAGAAATATTGGGAGAATGTGAACAATACCAATTATTAGCAACAATAGTGACAAGTGGAAGCAATCGCTACATAAATGAGATTTGAGTCAAATAACGGTGATGAATTGCATAAATAGTTCACCCTCATTCTTGGGTTTTAAAGGTTGTCTGAAAAGGGGAGATTCATATAGTTTTTTATAAACACACACACACACACATATTTCCTAAAAGAAAGGCCATAGGAGAGGATTGCTATCGTCGATGCTATCGTCGAGTTAAAATAAGGTGGCATAAGAACTTCTAATGGGTTAGAAAAGAAGGCCATTCTATCATGTTGAAAAAAAAATCGTTCTTTAGACTGATAAAAAAAATCTCTTGGAAGGCCAATTATTCTTTCCAGTATCTGGCTAGGAATAAGGTCACTCTCCTAGTACTAAAAGAAAGGAAAGACATCTCGACACTAAAAGAAAGGAATACCATATCACTATGTTTAGGAAAGTACAGAATTGATATTTCCCATGAAAACATGACTGGATTTCTTCGAGGTAGAAAGCTTCAAGTTTATGATAGTGAGCGGGAATATTTTAGACTCAGGGTTCTCTATATTAAATATTCAAAGTGCTCCAAGCTCACCTAGCTATCGTGATTTGCAGGATTGGGTTTCGACTAGCTAGTTCTCCCTGTAGCAAGATTTGTAGGATTGAGTCTCCACCAGCTCAGTTCTCCCTTCATCCAAATCATCTAGGTGCTCTCCTATGATGTCCCTGGATCAACAACGTTCTTCGGATGCCCTCAGGTCAACAACATACCTCAAATCGAGCAAGAGAACGACTAAAATGGAGCAAGAGAGTTGCATGTAACTATGAAGATGGGGTGACACCTATGAAATCATACACATGTCCACCACCACGATGTGAGACAAATTTACACACCATATAAAAAGACACATTGATACATAAGTAAACTTTATAAAAGCGTTGTGATACTAACAACATAAAATGTTAATTGAAAATAATACTATCTTGAAAGTAGCATTAATACAATTTAATTCACACATACTACATAACATAGGAGATAAGTTAAATACTATTTACTTTGGCCTCAGGATGAGGCCAAATATGGCCTCAAATAATCTGTTGGTCGAGATAATCACTGATGGTATCTCATTTGTTAAGATAAAATCTCATATTAAAAGGTAAAGAAAAACTTTGGTTACAAGTCTAGATCTGTGTTTGGTAATACTAAAAGTTGGCAAGCCGATTAGCCAGCGAGAAGGTAGGACTAATAACATGAAAAGGGAAATGTATTTACATAATGAAGAGGTGCAATCTTCATTGTGTTATGGGCATTAAATATATTTTAAATTTTTTTTTATAAATTCGTGAAGGTTTTTCTCTCACGAAGGAATTCGGTCCCACATGAAGGAGACACGCATTGAGGATCTGTTTTGAAGGAGGAGCGATTCTCCATTATCTCTGGATGAGAGTTTGTTTTACATTAATGAATAAATCTTTGAGATTGAGTAGAAAAACAGTATGGTTCAAAGCATATTAAAAAAGGAAAACGAAAAAAAAAGGAAATGAAACGCTAGAGGATGTCTTTATTACAAACCCCTCGTAAACCTATACCTTTTTATTTCTTTTTTTTTACACTAGAGGATGTCTTTATTAATCGCTGTTGTAGAAGAGAGAAGATAGCATTCCCTCTCTCTCGCTTTGGGACTTCTTGGAACTTAGAACTGTTTGAGAAGATAAATATTTTATTTTTGTTATGGTTGGTTAGAAGTGAGGAATTTGAAGGGAAAAATGTTATTTATGGAGCATTTTGACGGTTAAATACGGTTTAAAATTTTAGTTAACCCTTAATAAAATATATAAAACTTAAGTTTGAAGGGCTATAAAATTTATAAACTATTATTATATTATATTATTATGTTTATATTACAAATAGTATTAATATATTTATCTCATAAAAAACAAGACTTTCTAAATTCCAACGTTCAAACTATACATTCATTAAAAATTAGAAACATCTATAAAATTAGAATTATTTGGGTGCCTTTTTATTTGCAAGTTGCATTGATTTTTCCTAAAAAACATAAAAACTCATTTTTTCATTATTGCAATGAGCATGTACACCCTACAAATTTCAGTGTTCAATGCTCATTGATTACATTAACATAGTTGGGAGTTGGAAGGTAGGACTCATGGGATTTAGCGGGGCTTGGAAACATAGTTCGAGAGTTATTTACATTATCATAGGTAATGCACTATATTTTTTGGCTTTATATGTACCGATTTGTTTAGATTTAGAGATTTACTTGAAATCTATGATTTTGAAGAATTGTTATAGAGTATGTCTGTGTATTTTTTAATAATTTTAAATATCATTTAGATTCAAAGAGTATTGATTAATTCTCCAAAAATCCCATCGAAATTGAAATAAACAACTCTTATATTTCTCTTACAGTTGAATTTTGATTTCAAAATTCAAATGAAGGGAAGTATTAAATAAGGGCATTGAAAGAAATGAATTTTGTGTGCAACCTTGTAGAATAAACGATACTCAAACAGAAGAAAAAAATGGGCATACATAACTATATTTTATCTCTATAAATCAAATCTTATTTTATTATGTGTTTTTAATAAAACAAAAAAACCCTTAATATCATTTGGTGTCATGGTTGAAGGGTAAAATTATAAACAAAACATTTAACGATGAATAATATTGAAATCCGAAGCATAAAAAAGAAAAATGTGATAGATAGAATGAAAACCAAATTCCAACGTTGCTTGCCAGATAATGAGGGCACAACCCCTTAGCTCTTAATTGAGTTGTTTTTGGTGTAATTTTGTTTCACAATTCGTTGTTGAAGGGATTTCTCTTACTATAGATCTATTTTATGCTTTCGAATAAGTGTAGAAGGGTGTGAACCTTTTTTTTTATTAATTAAGCTATAATTTGGAAGGCACAATACTCTTTAGCATGGAGAGTACTTTTGAGTCTATTTTGAGTTATCGAGAGAGAAAGATTCATTTTTTTGGAGACAGAATGTCACGTCCCCTCTCGTCCACAAGAGAGATAACTCGACCATTTCTACTACCTAATTGATGCAAAAGCATCCAAATCAAAGTTCATTGAATTCTGTATGTAATTTGATGGATTCTCGATTTTTGCATAAATCTATAGAGACATGAATTCATCTTGCGTTCACTCTATTCAAGTCTGTGTATAAATTCTCTAACTTCCCAATAACAGAGAAATGGATCCTGTCAGTGATCAATTCGACGATCTACGAAGACAGATCTCAGAGGAGATCGAATGATGAAGAAAGATCCTGATGAAAATCGATGGTCACAATCTGTTCTGCATCTGGAAATAGATCAACGACTGAGAATCAACCCACAAGAATCAGCAGTGCGGAAAGGTTGAGTTTGCAGAATCGAAGAAATATGAAAATTATGATCTCGCATCCCGCATGCGGAATAGACAATTACGGAAAGGAGAGTTGTGGGGAAATTGTGATCCCGCATGCGGAATAGACCATTTCGGATATAGTTCGTTGCGAAAATAGATATTGTGAAGCCACATCCCGCATCCTACATCCTGCAAGTTGTGGAAAGGAGAGTTGCAGAAGGAAGATTTCTGTCAGGAAATCCAACCTATTAACAGAAGTCTTGGACAGATTTGATCATTTAGGCCATCACCAATCTGGGAAATCTAATCCCCATAAAGTAATTTAAAAATGCATTGAAATAAAACATACACATATGCATACAATTTCAATTATACAACATAATCAATTTATCCATTCAACACATTAAACATGTTCATTATATTTCATTAAGCAAATGAAAATGAAACGATTATCACAAAGATACTTATCTTTGAAAGAAGCTCATCTCGCAACTAGCTATGTCGCTGCAATGTTCCACCCAACCATAGGTCAGTGTGCTCATCAATATCTCAGAAACACTGCCACCCCCGAGCTGGGCATGATTCCCACAAGGAATAAGGGAACACTAGTAGACTCACACATAGCCAAGGATACAATAAAAGCTCATCCAAGCCAACACAATTGGGTTTATCAAGCTGTCTAACCAAGGATTACACACAAGGCCAAGTGCACAATAAGACACAACCAAACCAAGATTCAATTGGGTTAACAGGTTACCACCCAAGCCAACCTCCCTTGGGTTAATAGGTTGCTAAGGCTGTGGAAAGGTAGAAAGGCTAAGCTAGTGGTTCATTCAAGAGCTAGGAACACCTACACAAGATCTATCTAGCCTGGTATCCACAATAACTACACCTAAACACAAGGAAGTGTCCCCTTCTCTGCTCCATAGTCCCTTGGGCTACGCCTTCCCTTCCAGTTCTCTTAAGGGCCTTGCAGTGGGGATTTACCAGCCACTCTTATATTTTCATGAGGTTCCTCTCTACACTAGGTTAACAAGCCCTTTCCTCTTCTCTTCCATCCCTAATTCTTGCATAAAAATCATAGCCAAACCAAGGTGCACATCACAACAACCACAAGGTAAAACACAATAAACAAGCTCCACTCACTCTGTAACAGAGGAGACCACTCAGGAAACACCTTCCATGATTTAGGTAAATTAGAACCCTATTTAGAATGATGAACCGATCCTCAATGACACTGGGGAAAGCTCAAAGGAGCACTCTTTCATAAAATCGAGTGATCTCCACTGCCCAATCGCTCAGCCCGTGAGGTTCACGACTATTGGATAAGGGTAAACAGTTTGGAAAAAATAACACAGAGAAAAGACACGGTTCTACTTGCATGTTTGGATGAGCCACGATGATGACCATACACAACACAATGACTGAACAGAATGAACAACATAGCCTTCAACAATAATTGACCCGACACACATCCCCACGATTACTTGCTTCAGAAGCAAGAACGTGGCTCACCAGTCTGCATACTTTCAGGATTTCTCAGACAAGTAATCAGGCTTCCATGCCCTGCTCTATTGAAGGAATCAACTGCTTAAACCAACTCCTAAAAGAATTGAATGACAGAGGATAAATAGGTGGCTGAAGGTTCATGGGTTTCCCCATTGACATCTGGTCTCAACCTATTGGCTTAGGAGTTTGGCTAACTCCCCTTCCCTATTCCTTTCGAAATCATTCCCCATCTCTTTAACGTTGCGGCACATAGCTAGTTGTGGTATTTTTATTAATTTTCATTTTACATGGTGTCTCAAACATATAATTTTTGGTTAGCACATAAGCCATCGACATCGATTTTAATCATCGATAAATAAGACATTAAATCCATGGTGGGGCATTTTCTTTTAGCTCCACACCATGATCAAATACAATATTTACATCATATGCAATTCAATACCACGGGTTCAAAACTGGGGTGTTATAGAGAAACAACTGCTCTTTTACTTTTCCTTTTGTTTGGAGGAAACCTAGCTTCTTAGGCTGGCACGTTTTTGGATTTTGCTTGTGGTCTCTTCCTGAGAGACCACAACCAGAATGAAGAGGATGCATGCTATTATTTTTGTAAAAGTAATACATATATGGGTGTGTGTAATCTAAGGAGGGTCTCTTTTGACATGCTAGATGGAATAGAAAACTGAAAAAATAGGCATCCATTAACTTACGTGGATATTTTGAGACACTTACACAATGAATCTTGCGATGAGTAAAATAAATGAAATGTAGGAAATTGAATGATGTTTCCAAATATNTTGTGGGTGAAACCTTTCAGTGATTAAATGATGGAATAAACTTACGAAAACTAGTAGACATATAGAGAAATGATAATACTAGTGCACGACTATTTTTCCCAAAATAAAAATATTTTATTTTTAATTTTATTTTTAATTATCTAAGTGATAAAACCTCGAAAATGGTATGTCAATTGTGGGTGCATCATTTGAAAGTATTAATGCAATTATTTGGAAATGATTTTTTTTACAGCATGTAGAGGTCGGTGTTCTTTAGTGCACCATACAATTTTTTTTCAAAAGGGTTGAGAAATGAAAGAGTTATGGATGAAACACTTGTTAGGATTATTAATCCTCCATTGTCCAATTTGGTCATATGTCTAAATCAAGAGTCATGTCTACATCAAGAGTCCATCCAATCTATTTTTAGTCACTAGCACCATTAGGTCCACTTGTCCTAATTGGGGCACATGTTCCTGTTACTAAAGTGTGGGGAACACTAATTGAGGCCTACTGCCACTGATTGCACTTGCATGCATCAGTTTAGGATCATATTAGATCAATTCCTACAATTTAGGAGCCACTGGGTGTGTCGACACCAACCTTCAGCAGTTGAGTTCAGTTAGTGACTAGTCAAGCTAAGTTAGGAGTCATTTACATTCAATTCTAGTCCTCTACATTTAGTTAGAACTAGGTTTGCATGGAATCATGCAGAAGAGGCACATTTCTCACCTACCACAGTCAGTTAGCCTTAGTCAACACTGAAGTAGACACTTGATTTGTGTTTTAGAACTTCGTTGAACTCCAGTAATGGTTTAGACAAGGGCAGTTAACTATTGAGTCCTCCGACAGTGATTTAGACAAGGTCTTAGTTACCTACAGTCAAGTAGAGTCTAATCAATTTGAATTTCCTCATGTGGATTTGAATTGCATGTGGCTATTTAAGCCATTGTACTTCATTGTAATTATTATCTAATTACTCTTTGATTAATGAAAAGCATTCACAGCTGCAAGCCATTTTTGCACTGCTTCATTCTTCAATAACTGAGTAAATTGTGTGATCTATCTTGTGAGTTGTGTGTTTGTCCATAGATCTATGTGCTCAATTTAATAACACTAACAATGTGTTTTTTGAGTTGAGGAGTTATGACACAAGATAAATAAGAAAAAAATACATATTCTTGTTAAAAATTACATATTTGGAATCTCCAAAACAAACCATATATGTTTCTGAAATTTCATAAAAACCGGAGGTGTGCAACATACTGTAACCAATGACTAAACACAAGCATATTGAAAATTTGGATATAATGCTCAATTAGCCATAGTTTATCATACTCCAAGGCATAGGCATGATGAATCTGAAGCAAAGTCCAAAGAAGAAACATAGGCATAATAATTCCACACCAACATGGGCGGAGGCTCGACCATAGTGGAAATAAACACGCTTGTGTTTGGTTTAAATTGAAATCTATGTTCCCGCCAATGATAAATGTGTGCACAATAAATTAGTGCACGTTATGGAAGCCTATAACTTTAGATTTGACCACATTTCCAATTATAACAATATTTTTATTATTTCAGGTTCCCCGCCTCTTCCCCCTAACTCTTACTAATCCCCCCTCCTCCTCTCCCTACTTCTAACCCCCCCTCCTCCTCTCCCTACATCTAACCCCCCTCCTCTCTCTCCCTAAAACACCACCACCCCATTTTCTCTCTCTCTCTCTCTCTCTCTCTCTCTCTCTCTCACACACACACACACACACTTATGTCTCCCCTTACCACTAACACCTGTATGTCCCCTCTCCCTCACCCTTAAACCCCTAACCATTTCTCTCTACCTTTAACTATTAAACACTCCCTTCTTATTTTATCTCTAATCACTTAGCACCCCCCCGAAACCCCTAACACCACTCTTCCTCTCTCTCTCTCTCTCTTATACACACACACACAAACAAACATCCACCTAACACCTCTCTCTCAATCCTAACACCTAACACCTCTTTCTCTCCACTCTCTCTCACTCCCCAACTCATCCAACTACACTTTTCCCTCACCCCTCTATCTATTCCCCAACCCTCTCTCTCTCTAATATACACCCACATTACACATCCACATGTCACCCCCTACCACTAACACCCCTCTCTTCCCCCCAATTCTTACTAATTCCCCCTCCTCATCTCCCTACCTCTAAATAATCTCCTCTTCCTACCTCTCTCCCCCCCTCTTCTCCACTCTCTCTCACTCCCCAACCCATAAAACCTAACANCTTACAGCACCATGGCTTGGGATTTGTAAAAGCATATGGCATGATCATATAGAAAACCTTTATTTTAAATTAATATAAAGTCTCAAGATTTGTTACAATATTTTGTTTGGTAAAGTGTATAATATTTAGTTTTTAAATGTGGCATGCCTTACCCCATGATCCATGAGGAATTCTGGTTTTTTTGGAATATTTGAATATACCATGTTTTAAGTGAGGGATAAGGTTCTTGTTATGAAAATAATATTTGGCATTATGCCAAGGGTTTCAACGATATGAAAAGGTTGGAAACTAGGGTTATAACGTATAGTTTGATTCGCAATGATTAAGGCCCATAACTAACTGGTCAGGAGTTAATTTAATTTGTACTTGGTTGAATTACATAATTAAAAGCATGTCCTGGATGTGAGTTGACGATGCAGCCAGGCCTTCCAAGCAGTTGGTAAACTCCATCTCCATCTTCCATCTGTCTCGATATGCAGTTAGGGTTTTTACATTGGTTTAATTTGTTTTGAGGTTGACTGAAACCTCATTTGGCCTGTTTAATTTGCATGGGATGGAAGAGCTGAGCTCTGCTTGCCTCGGGTGGAAACGTTATGGTTGTTTTATTTTATTTGATATCGATAAGAGTTGAAGAGCTATGCTTTGAAGACAAGTGAGGAGTGTAAGTTTTTTCTGGTGCATGCATGTGCTAACAACGTGAATTTTTTTATTTTTAAGAGGTGTTATCAGACTTTCCCCTCTTCTCTAGCGGCTGCATTGCAGATTTTGTTCCCAAACATGATTTCCATGACCTTTCCATTCGACAATGACTATCTAACAGGTAAGAGTTTTACTGAAACATCACTAATGCACTTTACTTGGTAATTAACTAGTATTCAACATTGACAATGTTTCTTTCTTTTTCTTGATTGTGTTTGCAGGCAAAGGAGGGATAAGGGTACTCTGGAGGAGTCGATCCTTGGCCTTCTCTGCAAAACACCAAGGTAAGGGTTTTTGAACCAAGGTTTCCTTCATTCAATTGTATCAAAACTTTGTTTATTGTTTTCTGACTATAACTTGTTATGTACAGGTGAAGGCACTAGAGAGGGAGGTGACAATGACACCTCCTCCTAGGCATGCATTTTTAAACGCCAAGGTTATCCACCCTTAAATACTAAATTTTTTTGTTATTTTTCATAGAGGCATTAAACCAACCCTTAACGCTTTTGTTGCAGGTAAAGTTGAATGTGAAAGCGAGGTCACGAGCGATAGCCCCAACCCACTTTCAAGAGAACTGCTCAGAAAATGATTAAATGAGTTTTTGTTTGTAGACCCTAGGGTTTTACCTTGCAACCTCTGCTTCATAAATGTATTTAGAAGTTCTGTAAAATTCATAGTAATTTCTTGATATGGTTTGGGCACCAATTGAATGGACTTACTCCCATTCCCTTATTGGTTTAACACTAATTTGTTTAATGAAATGTGGAAGCCATCAAGGATGGTCTTACTACTACTTCTTATTATGAATTGTTAATATATGAGGTCCGACCTTTGAGACTATGTGATTTAAATATGTGTTTTGTATTGTTTTGAACTTGTTTACTATTTACATTAAATCTAGTGGCTTCCATCATCAATGGTCTTACGGCCAGGAACATAGTGGTTGATTAAAAAATGTTATCATGTTGCATTCATTTAGTATTACGATGGATATGATAGTATTTTATGTTTAAGAGTTTATCCTTTGCATTTATGGCCGTAATATTTGTATGGACTTATGACCCTATATTTACTGTGTTTGTTTCATTAATTGATACAACCCGTAGGGTCTACGATTCCTTATGCAGTAATTAAAATATTTGTTTTAAGACTTGGCTATCGATGATAGCTTTGGTTTAATGTGAAAACAAGACTTGCTTCGTGAATGGGATTTTGATGTCGTAAATATAGCTATAACACCTAGCACACTAGTAGGTGAAAGTATTAGATTAGATTTTATTTGATTTTATCTTTCCTGTGCATGCTTTGTGGGTAGTATAATGTTAGTTAGGATCTTTGATCTATATGTATCTATTTAAACAAAATCTAGAAAAGATTGTCTAAGATATTTCATAGTTTTATTACTATAGATCTGCAATTTATATAGTATCTTAGTTACTTTGAATCCTTGAAATGGACCTAAGAACCTATAGATCATAAAAGGGTCGGTTCATGATATTATTAACTTTACGATGTGAATGGTTAATTAAACTCGATCTTTGATATGAGATATATGATATAAGATTAATTGACATTTGAAATTGTAAATAGGATTACTCTATGTAACAAATCTACATCATACTTTAATAAGGTTTTCATGATTGTATTCTCTCTCTCTGTATATAATCTTGATATTGTAGAGATTAGAAAATAGGATGTATATATATGTTTGTATGTATTTCTTCCTCTGTTAAGTCTATACTAGAATAAACTTAGACTAACATGATTAGATGACCTAGATATTTTGTCTATATATACGTATAGGCTTTTATGTAATTCTTACTGTGGTTTAAATATGATAAATAGAATAATACTAGCATGATTAGAGATCCATTCTAAATTTAGTTTCGAAATTACAGATTAGGAAATCAATATAATTAAAAATTGCAACGATGCATGACTAAATCGATAGTATAAAAATAAATTGGAAATAGACGATACATATCTATTATGCATTCAATCATAACAAAATTAAACCATCTGATACAAGCTAGATCCTAATTTAAACTCTTAATATCTAAAATAAAATCATTCTATAATCATTTCAAAACATAGATTATGAACCCGGAACCAATGCTAGGAAAAAAAAAGTGGAGAAGTTGTTCCTCCCAACCAACTCCTAGAGCATCCAAGTTACTTTATCCAAAACCCACGAGCCTGTTTGTTGAACCACAAGAGAAAAATATTTCAATGCGCCATCTCTTGCATTCAAATATTTAATCCATACCCAATGTTAGTCTCTTGCTGCTCATGGACATACTAATATATAGTATTTTTCCTAGGATTTGGTCATTTATGAGCCTCCTACTCTTTAGCACTCAACTAAGAGTCGTGACCTGATTTTTGGGGTTGATGCCTCATGCATCTTGAGTTCTCACTCAGTGGCTTTAGAAACTTGTATTTTCATCTTATGGGTCAGAAAACACTCTTTAACAGCTATATCTACTTTTGTCCCCCATTCAACATATTTTATTAAATAAAAATGTTTATTATAAAAAAAATTATTATTGACTTTCTGTCAAAAATAATAAAATAAATCAATAATAGTAAAAGTATTTTTCAGCAGAATTAATAATAAATGATTAATTCATGGTGTATTACATTATGCACTTTAATATGGGGTGGTATGTCTAACTAGTACGCAACTGACCCTACTTTATCCAAAATTTCAAATGGGATGCAATACCTCGATGCAAATTTTCAATACTTGCCCCATCTCAAGGAACTTTTCTTGGGATTTACCTTTCTATGCACATGTTCACCTACTTGAAACTCTTTAGGAGTTCTTTTTAAATCAGCATAACATTTTTTCCTCTCTTGGGAAGCCTTCAAGTTTTGTTGTACCTGTTTCACAGTTAGCTCCATATCCTTTAATAAATAAGGTCCTAACATTAATCTATCAACTAGACTGCTCCATGAAATTGGAGTATTGCACCTGCGTCCATATAATATTTCAAAAGGACTCATACCTATAGAAACTTGAAAATTATTATTATAAGCAAATTCTACTAAGTGTAGGTAGTCTTCCCACTTATCTGGTTTGTCCATGACATACATCCTTAGCATGTCCTCTAAAAATTGATTTACTCTTTCAGTCTTCCCATCTGTTTGCGGATGATATGTAGTATTGAAATTCAAATGTGTTCCTAAACCTTTAAACAAAGCTTTCCAGAAGTTACATGTAAATTTCACGTCTCTGTCTGAGACTATTACTTTCGGTACACAATGTAACCTGAATATTTCTTTCATGAAAATATCTGCAATGTTAACAACTTTATAGGTAGATTTAACAAGAATAAAATGAGAATCCTTACTTAATTTATCAACTACGACCATGATTGAATCGTGCTATCAAAAATTCTTCGGTAGGCCTGTTATAAAATCCATACTAATTGTTTCCCAGTTTAAATTCCGAAATGGGTAGTGGCTGCAACAATCCTGCTAGATGTTGATGTTTTTCCTTAACTTGCTGACATTTTAGACAACGAGCTAAGTATTCTGCCACTTCCTTCTTCATGTTTGGCGAAGAGAAATCTTTTCTGATCATGGTGATCATTTTCTGGTATCCAATATGTCCTGAATACGGTTGTTTATGGAGTTCATTCATAACTGTAAGTTTAATTTTAGCTATTTTTGGTATGTATATCCTGTTTTTATGTAGCAATAGTCCTTGTTTATTTAGGCCAAAATATGTTTTTACTTGATTTTGTTAATTTTTAGTAGTATTTTATTTTAAAATATAATACTCCCTATCATAATTTTCAGCGCTTAGGATCTGATTTTCCAAATCAAATTCATAGTTGTTGTTGGCAAACAATAAATTTGCATGACAACTTAGAGCCTCTTCCACTTTTTTTTCTTTTCCTTTTATGCGTTTGATTTCAAATGTTCCTTATGTTTTTGTTTGTTCTTAGAGTAGATTAGTATGTCGTCGATGAAGACAACCACAAACTTATCTAGGTAGTTACTTAGGATGTTGTTCATTAAACACCAGTGAATGCAACAGGTGTGTTTGTCAACCCAAAAGGCATTATGACAAACTCGTAGTGACCATTGCGGGTCTTGAATGTTGTTTTAAAGATATCCTCATCTTTTATTCGTACTTGATGATAACTAGACCTTAAGTCTATCTTCGAAAAGATAGTTTCTCCGTGGAATTGATTGAATAGTTCATCTATCTGGGGTAGCGGGTATTAGTTATTAATGGTCATTTTATTTAACTATCGGTAGTCTACACATAGGCTTAAGGTTCTGTCCTTCTTTTTGACAAACAAGACTAGTGTTTCCCAAGGAGAGACACTAGGTCGAATATACATTTTATCAATCAATTATTGTAGTTGAGATTTGAGATATGTAAGTTCTATTATGTTCATTTGGTAGGGAGATTTTGATTTTGGTACCGCTTCGGGTATCATATTGATTCTGAAGTCAATGTCTCTTTTCGGAGGAAGTCCAGGGACCTATTTCGGAAAGATGTCTTCAAACTCCTTCAAGACTAGTATGTATTCTAGTTTAAGTTTATTATCATTTTCATTATCATTCATTATATATAAAACAAACACTTTACATCCTTTTCTTACTGATATTTTTATTTGAAATGTAGAGATTTATCTGATTTTAACCTTCCTAGGAATCCCTCTTACATTTACAGTGTTTCCATTATCATCTGTACATGTAAAGGTTTTATCGAAACAATTTAACATTACTATGTGTTTTTCTAGCCAATCCATCCCTACTAGCAGATCATAGGAGACTAAATGCATAATATTGAAATCAACATGCGTAATGAAATCATTCATCATCAATTTACAATTCTTAACATGACTAGTGAATTTATGTTTTGTACCGGTGGCTAATTGTACCAACCACAACTTATCAAACTTTTCTGGTACTAATTTACACAATTCAACTATTCTAGGTGATATATAACTCAGGCTTGCACATGGATCAATTTAAAGGGAAATAGGTTGATTATTTATCATACCTTCGATTTCAACCATAGAATTCTGGTGATATGCCTGCCGGTTTTCCAATGTAGCGCAAATTTTGGGCATGCTCCTTTCTCTTTTCCCAACTGTAATTGCTTCTTGGATGGAATGAACATTAAAATTCTTCTTTCTTACTAGGCAATATTTAAAGTAATGTGGCCCTCCACACTCCCAACATTTTAAGGGTTCTTTTCCTATTGGGTTCTTGTTAAGAACAATAGGAGGTTCTTTTACTACAGAATTATGTGGTTTAAAAATTTTTTAGTTATTACCTTGAAACCCCTTATAGTTATTCCCTCTGTTTTTATGGAATTTATACTGTTCTTTCTTGGATCAAAATTTTTTTTCCTTTTACTCTTCCAAGTTGGTACATTTTCCCTTCTATTTTGTTTTTGGTCGTAACAGAAGTTTTCCTTTATCATCGCTTCCTATAGCATCTTTGGATTATCATACTCAATCCATTCTTTGAACATGATAGGAAAAAAACTGAGAAAACGTTGTATTTTAGGTTTTTCATCAATTATGTAAGGTACGTAACGAAGAAGGATTAGAATCTTACTGCAAATTTCCTTCATAGTCATGGTTCCTAGCCTCAATTCATAAAATTATTTGGCCTTTTCTTCATATTATTTTTCAGATAAGTATTTTCTTTTAAAAATATTTTAAATTTTTTCCAAGTTACATATCTTTATTTTATTCCCTTGGCCTTCTTTATATCCTACCACCATATATATGCCTTTTCGGTCATATTATAGGTGGCCATTTTAGATTTTAATTCATCAGAGTAGTTATAGATTTGGAAATACTTTTTCATTCCTGAAAACTAGGCTTTCGCCTCTGCACCTTTCTCAATCCCCCCATTAAACATTGGTGGTTTAATTTTCTTAAAATCCCCATAGGATCTGTATTTCTTTTTCCTTTGTTGTCATCACTACTTTCACTTGAATCTTGTTGTTTTCTAGAATGATGTTTAACTGACTCTTCACTGGATGTTTCAGGTTTATGGTTGGAAAATTCTAGCTTCATGTCCTTATGTTTGTAAGGTGCAATTTTAGGTAGTTCATGTTCATATTCCTTATTATTTTCCTTTTCATCGTTATTTATCTTGGCTAACATAATAGCATTTAGTTCTTCCAAATATTTTAGAATTCGTCCGTTATCTTATTTAACTTTTCTTAACTCTGATCTAAGTTCTTTCATGGTTCTTCTTAGTTTAGATTTATTATCTTTACTGTCGTTTTAGTCTACCCAAATTTCCTTATCCTTTAAATTTCCCTCTTCATGATTTAAATGATTTTTTGGGTGGTGTTCTTCTTCTGCAGACATCTCTGCATCTTCCATGTTTTCCTGCAAAATACAGTTTTCATTCTCTTTCTGTGTTGTAAGAGGATTTAAACCATAAAATAAAATAAATATTAGTTTTATGGTTTGCTTATCAGTGTAAATGTTGAGACGATTAAGGCCTAGTGCTGTAACCGTGCTCTGATACCATTATGTAACACACCTAAAAATCGTAAAATAAAAAAAAATTACATGCATTAATTCCATATTTACTAGCATATTTCTCATGATTACTTTTATAAGTTTTAATATTCTTATCATGTTTGTTATGATAGGTTTTTCTGAATATGATCATGGCTAGCTCCTTTCGGAACCTTCAACAATTTTCACGCAGGTGATGTTTTCTGTTTACCTTGTTTTTAATTGATTAATTTTGTAAGGCTTTACTTGCCCTGAAGCATGGGGAGACAATTCATAGTCTTGACCCAAGGCTTATGTAATAATTTTGTTAACGTGTAAATTTAAAGGTCTTAGGCCTGGCCATAGCCCAAGCTATCGTTTGTGATGGTCCAGCCCTTTAAGCGCCATGGCTTGGAATTTGTAAAAGTATATGGCATGACCATATAGAAAACCTTTATTTTAACTTAATATAAAGTCTCAAGGTTTGTTACAATATTTTTTTTGGTAAAGTGTATAATATATAGTTTTAAAATATGGCATGTCTTACCCCACGATCCATGAGGAGTTGTGGTTGTTTTTGGCATATTTGAATATACCATGGTTTAAGTGATGGATAAGGTTCTTGTTATGAAAATAAACATTTTGTCATTATGCCAAGGGTTTCAATGATATGACAAGGTTGGAAACTTGGGTTATGATGTATGGTTTGATTCGAAATGACTAAGGCCCGTAACTAATTCGACAAGAGTTAATTTACTCCGTACTTGGTTAACTTGGATAATTAAAAGTGTGTCCTAGCTATGAGTTAACAGTGTAGCTAGGCCTTCCACGTAGTTGGTAAACTCCATCTCCATCATCTATCTATCATGATCTACATCTCGGGTTTTTACAATGATTTAATTCATTTGGAGGGTGTCTAAAACCTCATTTGGTCTGTTTAATTTTCCTAGGATGGAAGAGCCGAGATCTACTCTCTTCTGGTGGAAAATTTATGGTTGCTTGATTTTCTATGATACCGGAAAGAGCCGAAGATCTATTGTTTGAAGATAAGTGAGGAGTGTAAGGTTTTTCTGATGAATGCATGTGCTAAAAATGTGATTTTTTATTTTATTTTTCTAAGGTTTTATCGATCTTTCCCCTCTTCTCTGACAGCTACATTGCAGAGTTTTTTCCCAACCAGGATTTCCATGACCTCTCCATTCGAATTTGCCTATATAATAGGTAATATTTTTTTGAAACATCACTACTGCACTTTACTTAGTATTTAACCAGTATTCAACATTGATAGTGTTTCTTTTCTTTTTCTTTTGTTTGTAGGCAGAGGTGGGATAAGGGTACTCCAGAGGAGTGGAACCCTGGCCCTCTCTACGAAAATGCCAAGGTAATGGTTTTTTAACCAATGTTTCCTTCATTCAACTGTCTCAAAACTTTGTTTATTGTTTTCTAACTGTAACTTGTTATGTATAGATGAAGGCGTACGAGAGGGAGGCGAAGGTGCAGGAGAGGGAGGCGACAGGGTCGCCTCCTCCCAGGCCCACATTTTTAAACACCAAGGTAAGCTTGTCCACCCTTAAATACTAACTTCTTTTATTATTATTATAGTTATCATAGAGGCATTAAACCAACCCTTAACGCTTTGGTTGCAGGTAAAGGTGAATGTGAAAGTGAGGTCATGAGCGATAGAACCAACCCACTTTCAAGATAAGTGCTAAAAAATAATTATATGAGGTTTTGTTTGTAGACCACATGGTTTTACCCTACAACCTGTCCTTCAGTAATGCATTTAGAAGTTCTGTAAAATTCATAAGAATTTCCTGATAGGTTTTGGGAGCCAATTGAATGGACTTACTCCCATTCCCTTACTGGTTTAACGCTAGTCTTTTTAATAAAATGTGGAAGACATCAAGGATGGTCTTACTGCCACTTCTTATTATTAATTGTTAATATATGAGGCCCGACCTTCGGGACGGTGCGATTTCAATTTGTGTTTTGAATTTTTTTGAACTTGTTTACTATTTACATAAAATCCATTGGCTGCCATCATTAATGGTCTTACAACTAAAACACGGTGTTTGATTAAAAAATGTTATCATGTTGCTTTCGTTTAGTAATATGATGGATATGATAGTATTTGGTAGGATATTTAGACACTTGGGAGTTAGTTAAGATCAACTTGTGTAATATATCCGTTAGGTAAAAGTGTGTTTCTTTAGTATGCATTTGTAAATATTCTAATCCTACGGTCACAATATGTTCTAGACATAGAGTGATTCGACGGTTCAACTTCTCTTAGATCATACCTACCATTGATCCATGGCTTAACACCCGATTGGTCTATGATCTCTATTTAAAGAGCATAGAGGGTCCTTGGCTAGTTGATCGATTATGAGAAGCTCATATGTAACTTTCTTTCCTTTGCATAATAAATTGCTCCAAGTAGCTATTTGGCTGGGGCCATGGACTGTTTCCCTCTCAAGGGTTTTAACCACGTAACAAACATCGGTGTGTTGATCTATGATCTATTTGTGTGAAGTGGTTGTTGAAGGTGTTCGGTATTTTGGGAGTACCCTGTGTACCCGAACATGGTATCAGAGCTTTTATGAAGAGTCGCTTTCGGTTTTGATCAAGATCTGGGACCAGTGTTGCTGAAAATTTGAAAGGGTTTCTGGTTCTGGATTTTCTACGTAGTTGTGGCCTATGGAAGTTGTTCCATTGTGTCCGGAGCACCATTTCCATTTGGAAATAGTTTTCGTTTCAACGAAAACCGTCTCTGTTTGTTCCAGAAACACCCATTTCGGAAAATCTGAAGGTATAATGTTACAGTGACGGATTTGTTTTTATTTTATTTTAAATCTCTCATATTTTATCAGTCTTATTATTAGATATTTTTTGTTTTAGTCTCGGACTGTTGCCTTTCTTGGTTGCGTATGCTCTTTGCCATGCACCTTGCGTGATCGCGGAGAATCAGAAACAGTGAGGGAAATTTTTTTTCTTGTCTTCTTAGCTATGTATGCTCTTTGTCGTGCACCTTGTGCAATCACGGAAAATTAGAAACAATGAGGAAATTTGAAAACATAGACTTTCTGGTTAAGCTAACTAAGATCTAACCCCATTGTGTGGAATTTTTTTTGTTTTGTTTTTTGTGTGATTTGCAAGAAAAGAAAGCAAGCACAGGGAACGAGAGAGAAGAGTTTTAAAAAAAAATCCTCCTTCCTCTTTCCATACTTTTACGTACCTTTTAAACTTAGCTCACTTGGTCCAAAGTTGCTTTACTCCTCGATAAGTCTTGAGTTCAAGTCTTATCAAGCTAATTTTTAGTGCATACAATTTATATTCTCAAGTTACTTTATTGTAAAAGTGTATCTCACATAAATATAATAAAATAAAAAGTGAGTCACTTAAGTCTTTAATTTATTGCCGCACTATTTAAAAGTCACATTATTGTAAAAGTGAACATCACTTATTCTACAAAAGTGATTCACTTCAAAGAAACTTTATTGTAAAAGTGATTGTCAAAGGTTGATCTTGGGAAGATGGGGCTTCTTTTTTTTATTTGGTCAAGTTAATATCTGCCACGTCACTATTGGGGACATCTTCAACATTTTCTTTGATCAAGCATAACTTCATCATCCATAATCAGTTTTCAGTGCCATTTTTTTTAAAACCGCATATTTTTTCAAGCTCTTTGCATATAGATAGTTAGTTTCTATTTTTTTAGCCATTAGTTTACAGTATGGCCACCCCTTGTGATATTATACTTACAAGTTCTAACTGTTTCTCATGAAAATCTCGTATGGAAGATGTTCTACGAAGTAGGGGAATTTTCAAGATAACCTCAGAGAAAGAAACAGAACCCACTGATGATGATAAGAAAATTAAATGGGCAAATATATGTGATGAAGCTCATGGATTGACTGGGATGTCAATCTCTATTGATTTGCATTTCCACATATCTGAAATTGATGAACCTGATAAAGATTGGGAAAAGTTGGAATCTGTGTTTGGTAAACACAATGAAATTCGAGGTCATCAACTTGACAATGAGTTGATTTCCTTGAATCCAAATGATTTTTCATGCATTCAAGACTATTCATCTAAGTATAAAACTCTTAGACTATTATGTGCAGAATGCAAGATTAAGAAAGAAGACAAACAATGTATTTATCATATTCTTTCCAAACTTGGACCTGCATATTCTATTTTTGTATCTACATTCTACTCCATGAAAGAATCCTTGACTACAGCTAGCTATCAAGACCCTAGTCTCGAATTATTTTGCAATTCCTTACTTAGAGAGCAAGATAAGCTCATTCATCTTGGAATAATTAACAATGCAGATACATCTGGGAAAGCCTTATTTTCCCAACAGAAAGAAAAGTCCAAGCCTCCCAAGAAGTAGAATTTTTGCAATAATAAGCAAAACAACAAGGGTCCCAAACCCTCTCAATCAGCTCTTCTTTAAAAAATGAGAAAGGATCCAAGCAAAAAGGAAAGAAGATTGAGCGTCATTGCAATTTTTATGGGAAAGATAATCATGATGAATCTAAGTGTTTTAAGAAGATGGCAGCCTTGGAAGCAGCAATGAAGAAGCACCACATTAGCCTAGATTTGTCTTCTGAATCTACCTCTCATGGACATGCACTTTGTGCTTCTGGTTACTCTTATACTTCATCTTCTTTTTCTACTTCAATTGAATGGCTCATTGATTCTGGAGCATATTATCATATGGGTAAGGATAAAGCCATATTTTATACTATGCATGAATGTAACACCAAACAAATATTTGTTGGTGATGATAAATATCTAAGTGTTGTAGGATCTGGAACAGTTCCAGTAGAAAATGGTCATTTTAGTGATGTACTATGTGTTCTAAAAATTTCCTGCAATTTGTTATCAGTCTATCAAATTACTCATTCAGGTGAAGGTAAAACTATGACGTTTACACCTCACAAAGTTGTAATCAAGGATTTTAAAAATCCTCAAAATATCCTTGCTACTAGAACTGTTGGTGATATTACCAGGTTGTACAAATTTAACAACTTTGGGTCATCACCTTTTCCTTCAGTTTTTGTTGCTCATAGTGATAACTTGAGCAAAATTTGGCATGAGTGATTTGGTCACTTAAATTATCGCTCATTGCAACAACTATGTAAAGACAATATGGTGACAGGTCTTCCACTAATATCTTGCAAGGATGGTGTTTGTTCCGATTGTGTACTCGAAAAACATCATCAGGACAGTTTTGACAAACGTGACTCTTGGCACGCCTCGGTCCCTTAGAGCTTGTGCATAGTGACTTGTGTGGCCCTCTTCCATCTGCTTCCTTTTCTGGTTTCAAATATTTCTTAACTTTCATTAATGACTACTCCAGATGCACTTGGGTTTACTTCCTAAAACTTAAGACCGAAGTATTTAACATGTTCTTGGCCTACAAGGCCCTTGTTGAAAAACAATCTAGTCATGAAATTATTAAGTTAAGATCTGACAATGGAGGAGGATATGTTAACAACAAGTTCACTAATTTTTTTCACTGAACAAGGAATCCAACAACAGCACACTGTTCCATATACACCACAACAAAATGGTGTAGTTGAACGGAAGAACCGCACTTTAAAATAAATGGCTAATTGTATGATCCAATCTAAGTGACCAAGTCTTCAATATTGGGCTGAGGCCATAAATTGTGCAAATTACATATTTAATCGCACACCCACTAAAGTTTTACAGGGTATAACACTATAAGAAGAATGGAGTAAAATTAAACCAGATGTAAGTCACTTTCGTGTGTTTGGTTGTGAAGCATGGGCTCACATTCCGGATGAAAAATGGAAAGCATTACAGCCTAAAAGTGAAAAGTGCATATTTGTTGGATATTATAAAGATGTAAAAGGTTATAGACTTCTTCAGCCACATTCTCATGATATAATCATTCGAAGAGATGTTAAATTTGATGAAAATCTCTTGGCCTGGGAGCCTAACTTGGTGGGTGTGCCATCTTTGTCCTGCGAGCCTGATTATGCCTTCTTATTATTCTTCTTCCAGCTTCCTTGATAGGTTTCCAACTCCAATTTTTGATGATGACAGTGAGGATGAAAATCCACCTCCGCCTTCTCTTGTTCCTCCAATTGCACCAGCACCAATACTTCCTTGGTGGGTCCGTTCAACATGTGAAGCAGCTGGTGATCTTGCCAGTGATCCTAGAGATCAACATCGACAACGTTCTTAGTTTCAGCGAGCCTCTTCTCTTTTGGCTCAAGTTTCCAAGAATCATGATCCAGAAACTTTTGCAGAAGCTTCAGGAAATCCAGATTGGGATGCAAATATGGATGAAGAATATCGTTCCTTAATGACGAATGATACTTGGGATCTTGTTCCTCTTCCAAAAGGAAGAAAAATTGTCAGATGTAAATGGGTCTACAGAACTAAGTATGCATCAGATGGAAGTGTTGAAATACTTAAGGAAATGTTAGTTGCCAAATGTTTTTCCCAAGTTGAAGGGATTGACTACAATGAAACCTTTGCACCTGTAGCAAAAATGAACTCCATCCGCCTTGTTCTTTCCCTTGCAGCCTTACATAACTAGGAAGTCCATCAAATGATGTTAAGTCTACCTTCTTACATGGTGATTTACATGAGGAAATTTACATGGAACAACCTCCTGGATATATTCAGAATAACTCTAGCCTTGTTTGTCTCCTTAAGAAATCCTTATATGGCCTTAAGCAAGCTCTTAGAGCTTGGTATGCCAAAATGGATAAATTTCTCCTTGACACTGGTTTTTCTAGATGCCATTCTGACCCCAATGTCTATACCAATAAAGTAGGAAACCATCTCATCATACTTGTTCTTTATGTTGATGATCTTATCCTTACTGGTAGTGACCCTAAACTTATAACCCATGTGAAATCCAGTCTTAAGAAAAATTTTGAAATGTCAAACTTAGGACATTTGCATTATTTTCTTTGTCTCCAAATCTTGCAAACCAAAGAAGGAATCTTTCTTTCCCAGTCTAAGTATGCTTGTGACCTTCTTCGTCGCTTCCACATGGAAGATTGTAAACCAGCCCCTTCTCCCTTCCAGTCTGGAGTCAAAATTTCTGCCACTTGTACTTTCCCTAAAGTAGATTCCACCTTATATCATCAGCTTGTTAGTAGTCTTTTATACTTGACTCATTCCCATCCTGACCTTTCCTTTGCCGTTGGTCATGTTTCCCGTTATTTGAAAACTCCTCTTGAAAGTCACTGGAAAGCAGCAAAAGAATACTTTGATATATTTGAGGTACAATTCAGTTTGGGATTCATTACAGTACAGGGGGGAAACCTTTATTCATTGGTTTCACTGATTTAGATTGGGCCGACGATCCTGATGATTTAAATTCTACTGCAGGTTATGTTTTCAATCTGGGATCTGGACCTGTCACTTGGGATTGTAAGAAACAACAAGCTCTTGCTCTTTCTTCAGTAGAAGCATAATATTGAGCCGCAGTTAATGCCAGTTAGGAATCTTTATGGCTTTGACAGATCGTTTCAGAGTTTGGATTTGAGCAGCAGCAGCCTACTCCACTTTGGTGCGATAATCAAAGTGCCATCAAGCTTGCCAAAGATCCAGTTCTACATCAGCGCAGCAAACACATTGAGATACACATGCACTTCATTAGAAATCTTGTTCATGATCGTGTTATTGAAGTGCTCTATTTCCATATAGATGAT
Source organism: Pseudotsuga menziesii (assembly GCA_001517045.1). Classification (NCBI taxonomy): domain Eukaryota; kingdom Viridiplantae; phylum Streptophyta; class Pinopsida; order Pinales; family Pinaceae; genus Pseudotsuga; species Pseudotsuga menziesii. The sequence continues at coordinate 157,701 of LPNX010416833.1, forward strand.
CAAGTTGGAGACATCTTCACCAAGTCTCTTACAGAAGTGAAGTTTTCTAAACTTCGGTCTATGTTAGGAGTTCAGGAATGTGTCCTTAAGGGGGGATAGGCTCTAATTCCTCCTTCCTTCTCCTAATAGTGTCACTTTTGTAAATCCTTCAATCCTATCCCAAGTTGTTCTTAAGGGGGGATGTTGGGATATTTAGACACTTAGGTGTTAGTTAAGATCAACTTGTGTAATATATTTGTTAGGTAAAAGTGTGTTTCTTTAGTATGCATTAGTATGCATTTGTAAATATTCTAATCCAATGGTCACGATATGTTCTAGACATAGAGTGACCTGACAGTTCAAATTCTCTTAGATCATACCTACCATTGATCCATGGCTTAACACCCGATTGGTCTATGATCTCTATTTACAGAGCATAGAGGGTCCTTGGTTAGTTGATCGATTATGAGAAGCTCATATGTAACTTCATTTCCTTTGCATAATAAATTGCTCCAAGTAGCTATTTGGCGGGGGCCATGGATTGTTTCCCTCTCGAGGGTTTTAACCACGTGACAAACATCAGTGTGTTGATCTATGATCTATTTGTGTGAAGTGGTTGTTGAAGGTGTTCGTTCTTTTGGGAGTACCCTGTGTACCCAAACAATATTTTGTGTTTTATAGTTTATCCTTTGCATAGATGGAGGTAGTCTTTGTATGGACTTATGACCCTATCTTTACTGTGTTTGTTGCATTAATTGATACGACCAGTAGGGTTTGTGATTTCTTATGAAGTAGTTAAAATATTTGTTTTAAGAATCGGTTATCAACGATAGCTTTGGTATGATGGGAAAATGAGAATTTCTTTGTGACTCAGATTTTGATGTCATAAATATAGTTGTAGCAGCTAGCACACCAGTTGGTGAAAGTATTAGATTTGATTTTATCTGTCCCACGCATTCTTTGTAGATAGTATAATGTTAGTTAGGATCTTCGATCCGTATGTGTTTATTTAAAAAAATTCTAGAAAATATTGTCTAAGAGATTTCATAGTTTGATTACTGTAGATCTGCAATTTATATAGTCTCTTAGTTACTTCAGATCCTCAAAATGGAACTAAAAACCTATAGATACTAAAAGGGTTGGTTCATGATATTATTAACTTTACTATGTGAATGGTTAATTAAACTGGATCTTTGATCCGACATATATGATATAATATTAATTACCATTTGAAATCGTAAACATGATTACTCTGTATGTAACATATCTAATTCATACCTTAATAAGGTTTTTATGATTGTATTATATATATATATATATAATCCTAATATTGTAGAGATTAGAAAATATGATGTATATATATGTTTTTATATATTTCTTACACTATTTAAGTCTATACTACAATAAACTTATACTGACATGATAAGAGGACCTTGATATTATGTCTGTATGAACGTATAGGTTTTTATGTACTTCTTACTATGGTTTAAATATGATAAATAGACTAATACTAGCATGATAAGATATCCATTCTACATTTAGTTCTGAAATTATAGACTAGAAAATTAATATAAATAAAAAGTGCAACGATGCATGACTAAATCGATAGTATAAAAAATAAATTGGAAATAGATGATACATATCCATTATGTGCATTCAATCCTAACATAATTAAACTAACTGATACAAGATAGATCCTACTTTAACCTCTTCAGATCTAAAATAAAATCATTTTATAATCATTTTAAAACATTGATTATGAACCTAGCACAAATGTTGGGAAAACAAAAGTGGAGAAGTTGTTCCTCCCAACCAACTCCCAGACAATCCAAGTTACTTGCTCCAGAACCCCCAAGCCTGTTCGTTGAACCAGAAGAGAAAAATATTTCAATGCACCATCTCTTGCATTCACATATTTAATCCTCATCCAATTCTAGCCTCCTGCTACTTATGGACATACTAATATATAACATTTTGCCTAGGATTTGGTCATTTATGAGCCTATTGCTCTTTAGCACTCAACTATGAGTTGTGACCTAATTTTTGGGGATGATGCCTCGTGCATCTTGATTTGTCACTCAATGGCTTCAACCACTTGTATTTTACTCTCGCAGGTTAGAAAACACTCTTTAACAAATATATCCACTTTTGTCCATTCTTCAACATATTTTTTTAAATAAAAATGTTTCATTCTTGAGTTTCTGTTAAAAATAGTAAAATAATAACAATAATAGAGTATTTTTCAGAAGAATTAATAATAAATTATTAATTCATGGTGTATTACAACCTCATACCACTAACACACCCCCATCTACTCTATCTCTCTCTCACACACACACATGTCCCTATGTCCCCACTAGCACTAACACCCCCTCTCCTCTATCTCTCTCATCCCCCAATATTCCACCTAACTCTTACTAGCCTCCACTCTTCCCCCCATATCATACTATCCCCCCCTCTTCCTCCCCAACTCTTACTTACTCATACTAACCCAATCCACCCTCCCCCCTCTCTCCCTCCCCCATAAATATTACTAACCCCTTCTCGATTTTCTCTCACTCTCAAACTCATTCAACTACACCTAACCCCCACCCCCCTATTTATTCACCAAACCCCTCTATATTGCTCTATCTCTCTCACACACACACCTTCCCCAACCCCAACTAACCCCCAAACCCATATATATTCCCCACCCCACCTCCATTTCTCGCTCTATTTCTCACACACACACAAACATTCCCCCCCCCCCCTATCTATTCCCAACCCCCCCCCCTCTTTCTCTATGTCTCTCTCCCTCACACACATCCACATGTCACCCCATACCACCCCTCCTCCACTCTATCTCTTTTTCTCTCTCTCACACACACATCTCTATGTCTCCCCTTACGAATAACACCCCTCCTCCCCCTCTCTCTCCCTACCCCCCAAACTCTTTCAAACCCATTCTCCACTCTCTCTCACTCCGCAACTCATACAATTTCCTCTAACCCCCACTCCATATGTATTCCCCAACATCCCTCCTCTCTCTCTACATATCTCCCTCACACATAGAGACACCCACACACATCCAAAGGTCACCCCATACCACTAAGACGCCCCCCTCCTCTCTCTCTCTCTCTCTCACACACACACACACACACACACACACATGCACATCCTTAT